>JAWNZC010000250.1:2192500-2312500 GCA_035771165.1 Paragorgia papillata | reverse complement strand
GCAAATAGGCCTTGGTATTTCTTATCTGTGTCTCCAGATTGTTGCCTAACTCCATCATGTTAAGGTTTTCTCAACCAATACGTTATAAACGAAAAAGCTGTCCTTCAAAACGAAGAACTGTTTTAATAGACGTCTGTTCGATCACTTCGATCCAACATGGCCGACTGTTTCCATCCCTGTTGCCATGGTGCAGCGTCAGAACAATATTTTGTAACCAGGCCTTATTCAACATGAATATTAAAAGCCTTGTTGATTTATTAATACCCAAACAAAAACCTTATTACCTTAACCCTAGTCGAGTCAGAAACCGAGTTTAACGCTTGTTCGGTTAGCGTATAAACTAGGCGGCAAAGTCTGTTTTTGACTAGGGTTAGGATTTTAAATTTATTTGGTTTTAAAATAATAATAATATTCACAACTATCTTAAATCAGGCCTGGTTACAAAGGCAAATGTTGCCGATTTATACGCGAGCGATGGACGACATATTCCGGAGATGCTTCGCGATGGAATATTTTTTTGGAAACACATTTCGATACACGAAACGGCAAACAAAAGTGGAAGAAATGGGTTCAAAGAAGGGCTAGATAGACGTTTATCTGCTCTTCTGGCGCTCGTCTTCGTAGAATGCCTTTTCTTGGCAAGAATTTTAAGAAGAAAGACAAGAAGGAGAAAATTAAATCTGAACGGAACAAGAACGGTGGATCGTCTCTGGGCTTTGGGAAAGCGAACGGCAAAGTAAACAAAGAGAGTTCGAATCGTGGAGGTATATTTAAAACTAAGTGAATCGCATTAGTTTATACTTGAATTGACCAATTCTTTAGTGGATTTTGTTAGCGAAATAAGTCTTTTGTGTGGATAAAAATACAGTTTATACCTGTATAAATTTTGGCTTGAAGTATGGCGCCAAGGGCTTTGTGTTATGATGAGTAGGAAATGGTTTTTGCTGAGCAAATATTAACAGTAGAGTGTGCCAGGAATCCATATAAAAAGCGCCTGTCAAGTTTACTGTTGCGGGAAAGCAATATAAACAAACGCTAAGACTATATAACATGATCTTCTTTAACATATATTGTTCCATTTTGTTTCCCTGTATTTAAAAGAAGCAGGAAATATCCCAAACACATTATTAATAAACTTTGCTGACAAATACATCGTCTTTTATAATAATGAGACGCATTTTATTAATTTAGACATAATTATACGAAAAGGAAGCCACATAAAGGCTGCTTTTCTAGAGAAAAAAAATTCTGCTATTAACTGGCTTTTCTAATTCAAATGAACCAAAACTTTGTGAAACTAGTTGTCAAGTATAAATCATTGCTAAGACGAACATGAAACAAAATTTGTTAAACTTTAAAGGGAAAAGTCTTTTTTTTAAATAATTCTCCAATTTAGGCACTCATACTGTATAAAGGCATTTTTAAAGAGGAAGTATAAAAAATATGTTTTGCGAGTTGCATTGTTAATTATAATAATAAATTAACATTTTTATTAACTAATATAGGTGGACGTTGTATCAGAGCTGAAACACCGCCCAGTTTGTTTATAATATCTTGGTTTGATGTAATGTCACTTTATAAATTGCTGAAAAAATCTGATGTTGGCAATTTTGACTATAGTGCTGTTTAGCAGATAAACCCGAGAAATTATGTAATAGAGTTGGGTTTTACAATAGAGTTGAGCCTGATTTTGCAGATCGATTTGACACATGTGTCTGCCTAATTTGTCCCAATATTCACAACTGTGAGAAAAGTTAATTATTAAGAAACTTAATATTGGATTCCAATATCATAAAAGTTAATGTACTGGTAAATTTGTATAAATGTGATACAATACAATGCAAATATATGTCAAATGTCAATAACATTTATTTTTCAAGGATGACACTAATAAAACTAGTAATAGTGATAATATTATTAATTTAATAATAATATTAATACTAATAATAATTTAATAATTGTAATAATGTTAATAATAATTTAATAATGTTAATAATTTAATGATAACATTGTTAATAATAATTTAATAATGATAATAATGTTAATAATAATGATAATAATGTTGATAATTTAATGATGATAACAATGTTAATAATAATTTAATAATGATGATAATGTTAATAATAATTTAATAATGATAATAATGTTAATAATAATTTAATATTAATGATAATAATGTTAATAATAATTTAATAATGTTAATAATAATTTAATAATGATAATAATGTTAATAATAATTTAATATTAATGATAATAATGTTAATAATAATTTAATAATGTTAATAATAATATGATAATATGGTAATAATAAATAATGATAATAATTTAATAGTAATAATAATAATAAATAACAATGAGTTAATGACTAATAATAATAATACTACGGTAATACGGAACATGCTGAGCAACAGTTTTTATATTAGAGCTGTTTTTAACTTTTTTGTTATTTTGCTTTTTATTATTACAGATTTTTTCAGTTCTAAACATCGACCAATACCCACAAGAGATGTATCAGAGTCGTATATTGAGCTGCCAGTTGTCGATAATTTGAGCAATTTTAACAGACGTCCATCGCTGCACAGTGGATGCTCACTGGAGCTATTTGATAAGGACTCCTCTTATAGTGCAAACCCTTCTTACATTGAAGAGTCTGGTTCAGATGGACTTAGTGTGAACTCAAATGATGAGCTCAGCAGAGGTTCTGAAAATTCTGTGGCACATCACATGAAGCAACTTCCTAGTATTCAATCTGGTAAACCACTTGATAATAGTTCACAACAAGATGTAGAGCGAATGCTACAAGCTTATAAGTCTCCCCCGTCTTATGCAAATATGGTGGGGGAACAGAGAGATGGATCAAGGAACTCTGTTGACAGATATCGTCATCCTCCACCATACAGGGAGGTGCGAATGATGAATGGGATGGGATTTCAGGGAGTTAAACCAATTATGTACAGCAGGTCTGATAATGCATTGAACAGTTCTTTTAACAGACGTTACCCGATGGGACGTTATCCCGAGCCTGGGCGCAGGCACAGTCAGGAACTTAGCTACCAGCAGAACCCAAGGCAATTCTCGCAGATGCCAGGAAACTTACAAAGAAACAGTGGGATTTTTAGTAAAATTGACAAAGAGACAATGACGGATGAGCTTGCTGAAGAGTCCGACTTTAGCCAAGAAGGTTTCTCTATGTACCGTCAGGAATTGATGGGAAACTTACAGCCATCAAATTCTGAAGTTTTATCTTTTGGTACTACAGGACATTATGAGGCATATAGTGGGCCAAGCTTTTCTGCCTACACAGAGCCCCACTTGAATGACTTGGGATCATTTTATGGTAGTAGCCACACAAACAGTCAGGGTACATCTACATCGAGTTTAGCAGGCCAGAGTTATCTCTCACAGGTCACTAGTGAAATTCAGATGCACGCTTCATCAAATGGTTCCTCTCCATGGACCATAGAGAATTCACCAATGACATCTATCCCAGGTGCTGACTTATTTCTTGTATAACCTTAAAGGTGATGTACAGTCTGTTCTGCGCATGTACGAAACTAATGTTTACATCTAAATTTACAAAAAAAATACTAATACCTTATTCAAGATTGTAAGCTTTTCTTGGTTTCCATTCATTACTTGTACCCAAAACAAAACATTTTCAGGAGAAATAGAAGAAATCCGAGGAGATATCCTCGCCGAATCACTTGGTTTTCTGCCATGTTGTTCCTAACGGTTTACATTGAGTTGAGTACTTCATGTAATTATCTACGAATGTCTGTTTTGGGGGGACCACATTGCAGTCATGCACAGAAAGGACTGTTCATCACCTTTAAAGTGGTTTGGTGCAGTGTTTATTAACCCATTGCTGCCTCAAACTAATAAATATCAAATCAAATTATCTGGCATTAAAAAGAGTAGAATATTGAAGGACTATTTTTGCCTGGCTCAGGCAGGAATGCGTTAATATATAGTGTGAACTGTGTCAGTAAAGAGTACCATAAAAAATGAGGTATAAAGGGATTAACAGGGAGTAAGGGTGGTGTGTACTGTTAGTCTGCTGCCTTTCATAAAAAAGTTAAGCCTGTTAAGATGGGGTTAGTACTTGGATGGGTGACCGTGTTGGGAACCCCATTGTCAAACATGAAACTTGTGTGAGTAGAGCTGTAGTTGATCTCTCGTGTGCTTTGAGGGTTTTTCACCGGGTTCTCTGGTTTTCCTCCCTGCATAAAATCAACAAGTACATCATGGTACTGTACTGTACTGTACTGTACTGTAGTTATGTTCTATTGGGGCATTATCACCCTGTTTGACCACCAGTTGCTAAAGACAATAAAATTATTAAATTATCACCTTTGATCCAACAATTTTTCCTCCACACGGAAGTCCATGAATTTTTAGACCTACACTATAATCTGTATCTGGCAATGGAAACATCAACTCTTGGGGGTAGAGGGGGGGGGGGGGCTGTACTGGAAATTTTGACCCAGGGCCCACTCTGGGTCAAATCAAGCTACAACATATTCATTTGTCTTTTTAGGTGAATTAACAACTCTCGACCATTCTCTTCCTCCTGGTTGGAGTGTGGATTGGACTTTGGATGGTGAAAAATTTTATGTTGAGTAAGAAATCTAACTCCTTTTTTTCAACAAAAGTTTAATTTTAATTTCCTGTAAGTTCTTGCTTCATTTTCAATTTTGTTTTTCTAGCCATAATAATCAGACTACAACGTGGTGTCATCCATTTGAAAAAGCAGGCAAGTTTGGTTTGGGACTTGTAAAATTACAAATTTGTAACATAAAGTTCTCAAATTCATTAATAATTCATGAACCGAAAACAAAGGAAATCAGCACCGAGACGGAGGTTTTGATATCGGAGGAAGAAATTGCATAAATTAACCAAACTTTCGCCTCGATTTTCTCTTAAAATACTGATTTGTTTGAGAAGCTATATCATACACTCGGAAGAGTGTTTCATTAGGATTTCCAAACACCTCGAAATTTGTTCAAAAACCTCGGTTTTCAACAAAAGTCTCGGTGTTTGGAAATCCTGATGAAACACTCCTCCTCGTGTATGATATATAACTTGAAGTGTTGAACTAAATCTTGACTTTACATTTGAAGCTAATTGTCAAGGTGAGGTAATACGGGCAACCTTTTTTCTCAACTTTCAACGCAACTTTGTTGCGTGGCAAATTGAAAAGCGTTGTTGCACCGTATTACCACCCACCTTAAACATTGTCACGCAACAATGATTTTGTTGCAAGTTTAGAAAATTTGTTGAAAAAAGTAGACTCCAGTTCTAACAAAATCATTGTTGCGCGATAATGTTTGAGGTGCGTGGTAATACGTGCAACAACGCTTTTCAACTTGCAACGCAACAATGTTCCAGCAATTTGTTGCTCGTATTACTTTACCTTTAATGACTGAAATTCGCTTTCGCCAGAGTTTAGACTCTAAACTCTCAGAGGTCCATAATAGGCTTCTTAAATCTCGTATCCCGCTCGATATTTGCTAGATCCAATCCCGGCCAACGTCTTCGTTATTTAGAAATTCCAAATCCCGTTGTTCAATTCTCCTTATTTCCCGAATCACAGCAGCAAAAAATTCTAGACTTCGTTTTCCATCTTTCTTTAAAGTCCCGAATCTTGTCGATTTTTTCACTTGTATCCCGTTTCTTCAAATAATCATTATCCCGCGTTCCGATAAACCTATATTGTGGACCCTCATACTACTATACCCATATATAATGAATATGTCCTTAGGCTCCTATGCATGGAAGGGTTAAGGGTATACTTATTAGACAAGGCTAATGTATGTTCTTATTCATACAGGATTGCCTGAAGATTGGGAAAAGGTTGAATCTCCTGAACACGGCATATATTATGTGAAGTGAGTTTTATAGTCACTTGGTATGTTTATTGTGAGTAAGAAAAATATGGGACCTGTCTTCGACTCTTCGTGATGAAGACACTAGATATAGGAGTGTCGAAACGTTGGGTCATGAACAGTAACTTTTTAAAAGCTACCTTCAAAAACGGTTAGACCAGAATAGCGTTAAACTACTTTATGTCTGATCTGTTATGGTATTTTTGCTTTTATAGTCACAGAACGAAAACTGCACAATATGATAACCCGGTGAAGCATTTGCTTGTCGAAGAAAATCTTCCTTTTCCTTCGAAAAATTCGTTGGTGCCGGCAAATCCTTATATGTATGCTGGTGGGTAATCTTACATGTAGTTCAGTTTTGTAATGAAAAAAAAAGTTGGAATAAAATCTGGAAAATATCTCACTGCCTCCGGGAAGGGATCTTCACGGAAGATTTCAATCTTTTTTAACATTCTTTTTTTGTTCTTTCTCTTCTTTAGAAATACCAGGATGGCTTCAATTTTATTCCACTGCTTCATCAGAATACGATGAGTATTTAAAGGTAAAATATCGAACGTAGATAGATAGATAGAAAGATAGATAGATAGATAGATAGATAGATAGGTAGGTAGGTAGGTAGGTAGGTAGGTAGGTAGGTAGGTAGGTAGGTAGGTAGGTAGGTAGGTAGGTAGGTAGGTAGGTAGGTAGGTAGGTAGGTAGGTAGGTAGGTAGGTAGGTAGGTAGGTAGGTAGGTAGGTAGGTAGGTAGGTAGGTAGGTAGGTAGGTAGGTAGGTAGGTAGGTAGGTAGGTAGGTAGGTAGGTAGGTAGGTAGGTAGGTAGGTAGGTAGGCAGGCAGGCAGGCAGGCAGGCAGGCAGGCAGGCAGGCAGGCAGGCAGGCAGACAGACAGACAGACAGACAGACAAGTTAAAACAAACAAACGAGCAAACAAACACCGAACATGCGGACAAACAAACACACAAACAAAGTAAACAAACAAACAAACAAACAAACAAACAAACAAACAAACAAACAAACAAACAAACAAACATGCAAACAAAGTAAAAAGACAAACAAATACATAAACACACAAATATTAAAAAAAAAACGAACAAACATTGTTAAAGTAAGGTTTGTTTTGTTCATTCTTGCTTTAGTGGGATTTATTTCGCTACGCCGACCTCGACGGCTTCCAGACGATGTTAAAACGCTTGTATAAGAAAGATTTGGAGCAAGTCGTGTACAAGTACGAAGAATACAGACAAGCTCTTCAGAGAGAGATCGAAAGAAGACAGCAGCAGGTTCCACGCGCGTTAACCACGCGTGCTTTGGCAGAGTTGGGAGATGAAACCAGTGTCTAATACATGGTTGATGGTTCTGTAGTAGTGGAAAGGATGGTTGTGAAGGGATGGAAATTATATTTTCCTCGCGTGCTCACCAACTCTTCGTGTGTTCACCACGCGTGCGTTGGTATGCAGAGCATCTATTCTGTGGATATGAGAAACCACTGATCTCTATACTGGGAGAAACCAGCGTGTAATACATGTGGTTCTGTAGTGGAAAGAAGAGACGTGAAGGGATGAAAAAGATATGTTCCCCGTTTGCTCACTATGTGTGTTTTATGAGGAGGAGAAACTATATTGATCTCTATACTGGGAGAAGCCACCGTGTGATACACGTGTTCTGTTAGTGGAAAGGAGGATAGGTTTTCCGTTGCGTATTAAAGGTTTGCAAGTTGCAACCATATATTGAACAATCAACTATATCCAGACGCACAGCTGGTCAAGCTCAAATACTCAGAAAATATTTCTGAGCTCCAGACGCTCTAACCCCAGCTCCTGCGATTTCTGAATTTGCAACCTTGGCTCTCAATTTGAGCCTCAGTGGCTCAATGGTTAAAACGTCTAACGGGTCATTAGAAGCATAGTCAATAGAGATATAGTCTAAAAACTCGGGAAACTTCAAAGCGCCTATAATGAGCTGTGACTTTATGTTGGACCGTATCTTACACGGTACACATCCTTTGTTTTAGGTTTATTAATTAAAGGGTATTGGCAATAAAAATTAAGTTTGTCTCATGTGAAAGAACTCGTCAAATGGTATAAGAAGACCTTTTACAATTTTCCCGTATCTGTTTTGGTTTTGGAAATATTTCGACAAAAGACAGCGTGCTGTCCGCCATCTTGTTGTAATATTGGGTCTAATCAGTGAACTCGATGTAAGTTAAAATAGTTCACTGGGTCTAATTAACTAGGAAATTGGTGACGTCACAACCAGGGTAAACCTGATGAAACTACTCCGTGGGTGACCGAATTTCCACGGAAGGCTTGTTGTGGGTCCATTTAAAATGGAAATAGCGCAACAAAATCGACTTTCTATGTCATAAGGTTGGCAAGATAAAAATTTCACTTTACCCTGGTTATGATGTCACATGCATATCGAAAATAATTCCAAAATGGCGGACAGCAGGCTGTCTTTGGTCCAAATATTTCCAAAACCAAAACAGATACGGAAAAATTGTAAAAGGTCTTCGTATACCATTTGACGAGTTCTTTCAAATGAGATAAACTTAATTTTTATTGCCAATATTGAGTGATTGAACTGAAACGTTGCTTTTGGATAGCTCGTTCATAATGGATAACTCCTAAAATGCAATGGGTTTAGTGATCGTACACCATGCATAAAATTGCATAAAGGCGAACAAAAAGATAGAACAATTGGACTTTAGCTGAGTTTCCAGACCATATTTTGAATGACTGTTAGAAGGTTTCAGGTTCGATCCATGTCTGGGGCTCAGAAATCTTTTCTGAGTACTCGAGCTTGACAAACGTCTACCATCTGTTGCATTGCAATGACCAAGCTTGCATATGTACTAGATGTCTAATGCGTACTACGTTTTAATAACGTCATTAAATTATGCCTTGCAGTAACAGAAGGATAAGTAAACATAAAATAAAAAAAAACAATCACCAGAGCGATGAGAAACTTATCGATATTGCTTGATTGTTTAAATAGTGTGAATTTATAACTGTATGATAATTGTAGATACGAGATTCTATATATATTATATATATTATACATATACGTTCTTCATAAGCTCGTTAATTACCTGATTCAATGCCCTTCGGATCCTGAATTTGCCTTTTCAAATATGCCCTGAAGAATTGCATTGCGAAGAGCATGGAAATTTGACTATACATTGCGAGGAGCTGAACTGTATAATTGCATTATTTAAAAACACAATTACTAACAACACAAGTCGAGTTGCAGCATGAAATTCTGTTCCTCAGATCCCGCGCTCCCACTTTAAATTTTCCGGGTCTGCGTCAAATTTTCAAATAAAATAATTAGTAGTTTTAAAGAATACTTCTTCTTGAGTCAGTTGAAACGCTTGTAAGTTTAAAGAGCGTACTAAGACAGAGTTTTAGCCATTTTCGGACTTTTGCAAATGATGAGATTATTCAAATTAATGAGGATTAGATTATTTGCACAATAACTCAATCCCCCACCCCCAATTCGATGTTGCCGTTTGAAAGCTCGCGCCAACATTGATTGGGAGCAACGGTTGTTACAACATTGATTTGGGAGGGGGGGGTGTTACAACATTATTGTCCAAGATTGTAGTTTGTAATCTCGACTGACGACTACGCATCAAAACAACGCGTTTTGCGTCTGGATAATACTTATTTCAATGTATAGGGTTCAGTGAACGAATGGATCGTTTTCACTTACGTGAATTGAACGGTGGCGCCATGAGTGACCTTCCATTGTTTCGGTGCACCAGTGTGGCCGCCGTGACGTCAGACGAAATATATATAAATGACAATGAGAACCCCCGGCTTTAGCCTGATGTTACGAATTGAAATAAGTCAGTTATCCCGACGCAGAACGCGTCATTTTAATGCGCAGTCGAACTGTAGCGAGCCACCTAATACCAACCTTACATATTTCCCATGTTCCCTCGCTCTCCCCCAATTTCCCATTTTCCCGCCTTTCGCGCCCCACATCCCCAAACAACCTCATAGCAACACAGTAATGTCAGGCCAGGTTTGTGCACTTTAAAATCCATTTTAATTGTTTTCTCTTGACGTTTTCTCTTTCTTACTACGTATTTCTTGTTAGGTTTTCATTAAAATTCCTGTCGGTGACAAGGAATTGGACGCTGTTGTGTCAGTGCCGAGGCAAACGTCTTGGCAACGTTGCGGAGTTGTGCTCACTCATGGCGCCGGAGGGGACATGCACCACGAACATTTGGAATTACTAGCGAAACATTTGTGTCAAGTGGGGCTACTATGCCTTCGTTTTACCGTGAAAACTCCAAATTTTAAGTACCGTGTAAAGTGCTTTGCTTCTGTCCTTGTAAGTGGCTTTTATTTTACGAAAAGGGGCAAGTCAGAACAACATTATTTTGGCCTCATTGCGAATTCTGTTTTGCTAAATATTGAACATTGTGTTTTATTTAACTGATGATTATTTTCTATTCTAGGAGTTTCTCAGAGATTCAGAGGAGTTTAGTGTAAATTCCTGTATTATTGGTGGTGAGTAAATTATGTAAATACAGAGCGTAAATGATGTGCCTTGTGTGCCCCCCCCCCTTTCGGGAGTATAACCGTTTGAGTGCATATATGCCTCAAATTACATACAACCTCACGGTTTTGGTTTTGAATTAGTTTTCAGCCATGATATGAAAACCCACTGATATGAAAATCCCACAGGTACTAGTCAGGCAGCCCAATTTTAATTAAGGTGTGACTGCCTGCACTGCACTGGGGGCCTAAGGGAGACATCGGGGGTGCCCCGAAGAGTGATACTGCAAAAAGAAATTGTCATAAAATGCAATAGCATGTTGAAAATTGACAAAATACTGAAACTGCATGGATACTGAAGGTGTACATAGTGTACCAAAGTTGTGAAATTACTAAAATATTGAATGAAAAACACCACAAATCACAATATTAAAAAGCCCAAAGTCTTCCCTGCGTTTACTGTGCCTTGCTTGTAAGAATGGGGTATTTCCAGGTTTTTGGACCAATTTTCTTCAGCTGTCTTTGCTCGTGCATTTTTTTTGTATATACAAAAAAATTAGTAAACAAAATAAATTAAATGCTGCACACAAGTTTTGACCATTTTGTGAAAGATCGTTGTTTAATTTATTGTCACATGAAAAGTGAACCAACTGATGTTTCTTTCCACAATCAAATGTGGGTAGTTTTTCTTTCTTTTCCAATCCTCAGTCTTGAAAAGTCTCTATGAATACCCTTCAAACATAGGGCCTAACAAATTTTTTCTGGCTGCCCCTCTTGGCAAGTACAAACTAGACACAACCATTGGAAAACATTTCAAAACAAATTGATGCCAATACTTGATGTAATCTTATATCAAGTTTTTCTGCATTTTTACATATATATTTCATTACCTATCACAGGTCGTTCTATGGGAGCCCGAGTGGCTGCTGAAATTGCATCATCTCTTGACAACCACAGCAAAAACTTCATTATCGGCTTATTGTGTCTTTCATATCCCTTGCACCCACCACGTAGAACCACCGAACAACGAATCTCTTCCATTCTTTCTGTCAATATACCCACTTTCTTTGTGAGCGGTACGAATGATGCTATGTGTCGGGTGGATTTAATGGAGAATGCCTTAAAGCGGTTGACTTGTGATTGGTCGATTCATTGGGTTCAAGGTGGTGATCATGGGTTGGTTGTGAAGGGGAAGAAAAATGAGAATGTTGATGAAACACTTCAAGGGGTTTGTAATGGTGTTTTGTTATGGGCACAATCTGTGTTTATGGGAGAAAGATGAGATTAAAACTAATAATCTCCCTTAGGGACTAGGCTCGATCCTTGATATTAAGTAACCCTCTTCTAGAAACAACCATTTTTAGCTGATGTTCAGCAAAAGTATTTTATACTATAACGAAAGTATAAGTAGCTTATCACTATATTTACTCCAGTAAATTGGTAAAGTAAAAGTGCAGCTTGAACTTTTTACCAGAATTCACCAAAATGTTCCAAGTGCCATTCCAGAATTAAATTATTGCAGAATTCTATGCAGAAAAGCCACACAACACAAAACTAAGGATTCAGTCACTGCAACAGTGTAATAGTGACTGCAAAACATAATTTTTTTAGAAAAGCACATTTAATATCTCTCTCTCTCTCTCTCTCTCTCTCTCTCTCTCTCTCTCTCTCTCTCTCTCTCTCTCTCTCTCTCTCTCTCTCTCTCTCTCTCTCTCTCTCTCTCTCTCTCTCTCTCTCTCTCTCTCTCTCTCTCTCTCTCTCTCTCTCTCTCTCTCTTCTCTCTCTTCTCTCTCTCTCTATCTCTCTATCTCTCTATATCTCTATATCTCTATATCTATATATCTCTCTATATATCTCTATATATTTCTCTATATCTCTATCTCTAAGTAGTCTTTTGTAAATGATACATTGATACTTAGTATATATTGGATATTATTTTTGAAATAAAAATAAATTATAGATGTAGAACGTATTTACTCATTCTTTTTCAATACTTTATAAATATTTGACGTAAACTCACACGGTGGTTGCGCAATATTTAAAGACTATTACCGTAGAATCCCGAAAGTAGCGCCCCCCCTCCCTTACTTTCGGTTTTATCCGCTGTTCAGTGGTGGCCGCTACTTTCGGGTGGTAAAGTACGTTAACATACTGCGGATAAGTAAATAAAGTAAATACGAACTAAATTTGCTGTGTTACATAAAAGGAATGCATATCCTCTTATTGCTCTCAACATGAACGTGAAAGAACGTTTTTGATTTGATTTTTCTTTCTTTCAAGTCATTTTATCATCCGGTCAATGGTATTCACTGTATCACGCAGAAGCGCGCTCTTTTCAAAAGCGCCGCTCCTTACGGGGGACGCTACTTTCGGAAATTCTTAAGACATCTCAAATTTACCGCTACTTTCGGGATTCTACGGTATATGATTGAATATCGACAAGATTTCTTATTCATATGCTGTTTGACCAGGGTTCAAACCGCATTTTTGGAAGAAAACGTTGAGCGTCGCAATGAAAGCTGTCAAGTTCGCTGTATCCGAATCTCAAATCTTATGTATCTTTACTCTGGCTAACTCTCTTCTTTCTCTCTGACGAAGGGCCTTCGCTCGAAACGTTAGACTCCTCCTACGTTCTCTGTTTCGGCAGTATATCTAACCTTACTCTATTTCGATTGTTGTTTCAACACTGCCTACGCAGCACGCTACTTTTATTTCACTATTTGGATTACTCTGGCTAACGCCAGACGATCTTACTCTTCACAGGGAAAATCCATCGATGGGGAAGGGTTAATTAGGTTTTCTTCATTTTCAAGATCTCTTAAAAGCGATAATGACTTTTATGTATGTTATTTTTTCATATCTCACTTTTATTTAGGTTTGTTTGATGGGTAAATAAGATAAACTATGCCTATGACATAAAGTGATTAATAATTCATCTTTGCATGTTCTATCTTTTTGTTCGCGTTCATGCAAACTTGAGTACGGTGAGGACAATGTATGTTTAGTATAATGAAACAATTAGTATTATCTCACGACACATCCACAACTCATTGTTCCAACATAAGTCCTTTAACTGATAAGATTAGTATACATATAGTGTGATAACCGTTCAAAGTGACAGTGTAAAAACCATTCAAAAAAAGTGTAATACGCAGTAATCTTAGAAGCTAGGAGAAGTAATTTTGAATTCTTAGTTTTTGAACAAATTTAGCGGACATTTAAATGGGAATAGTCGGTTTGTAATGTACTTTTCAGTATTTCATTTCCTCTCTAATTATTTGGATTTTTGGCGTGTCGTGCGTTGCCAAAGTTCATTCAATGGTATCGTCTGTATGTATGGGGACATCATAATCTAGAGCTTTCGGCAGGCCTGCCCTATCGGAAACCTCTCGTCTACTCAAATGTAGCTGGAATTTCCGCACCCTTCAAAATGTCGATCGTCCATCTGTTCTCCATTGAAGTCGCCTGGTTTATCTAAAGTTTAACCATTGAACTACTGAGGGTCGGCAGTTCAAACGCTTGAGGTTTTAAATTCATAGTCATATATATATATATACTATTGTATATATATTACTATTGTACGCTCCTTCACTTCGGTGTTGTTGAGCACTCTGAAGTTGCCGTGGGTACCTATTAGCGATAATGCAACGCTCACTACCCTTGTGGAAGTTTGAGCACTCTGGGCCCATGCGAACTTCACGCTATCTGAATGTAGTTTACAGATGCTGTCCCACATATATATATATATATATATATATATATATATATATATATGCGTTGTAATGTAACAGACCTTTGGTAGACGTTGGTCAAGCACGAATATGACCAATTAATAACCATAATGACAGTAAATACTAGCTATGGAGTTGCGGCTTATATGAGCAATGCTGCAAAGCATTAAATAATTTCTCATTTTCTCATTATTACAAAGGAAGGAAAACAACCCAAAAATTCTGGGTGTCGTGTGACCTGTCAGTTATCCTTCACTGTGGAGGCGAAATGCCCTGGGTACAAGGTTGCTATACCTAATACAACACTCGTTCCTTACGTTTTAAGACTTGTAAGCAAGATGGCATTGTAAGCAATAACTTCATTACTTATTGGCATCGTAGCTTTACTTCTAAGATTATGGTTTATGTTGGGATAGGTTACAATGCAATAAATCATTGGATTAAATAAATCACAGATCACAGTAATTGGCGTCAAGCTGTTGTGTTACTCCTGCCTGTAATTTTCTTTTCGGCGAAGTTGAATAAATAAATGATTGTCTAGCGTTTATAAGCAACTTGAATCAGAGTACGACTATACACCTTGTTTTATCCTTTACCAGATTGCCCACCATACTAATATTATCAAATTCATTAATAATTCATGAAGAAAATTCAAAAGAAATGAATGTTTAATCAGCATCTTTATCTACGGATAAAACATTGATTAATAAAACATCAATGTTTTATCAAAGTTAATAGGCACTAGTGCCTCAAATACTTTTTCTGACTGTAAATGATCTTATCTAACCTTTCCTACGACTCTTAAACAAAGTGTTCATCATTTACACTTAGAATTTGATAAGTAAGTTCGGCTCGCCATTGTAAATGCCCATAAAGATCGGCCGCTCATATTTTAACTATCACTTAGAGAGTCTAAGCTCGACGTTCGAACAACAAACGGTTGGCGAAGGGAAAAGTCCTGTTTAAAAAAAACAATCACAAGAAAAGAGTTCTTACGTTAAACTATAACATAAAATAGCCAACTAGAAAAAGCAAAACCCAAGGTGACAACTGACAGACGAAACTATAGTAAGAAAATCAACTCTGTTATTTGCCAGAGCTTTCGGACGCGAATGTTATTTCTTACAAGGTGGGGATCGGCTAATTAATATAATAATATTTAGTAGTGGAAGTTGGAACGTGCTTTTAGCAACTAGGATACATTCTAAACACCTACACATGAGAAAGTGACATATATAGGAAGGGTGTATTTGTTTTGGGGGCGTAAACAAATTAATAGGTAGATAATGGAATGATTCTAATACCCATTAAGAATTAGAACTAAGAACTGTAATGGGTCTGACAATAAGAAAGAAACCCTTTTGCGTTCTTAAATGAACTGGGGGATATTTCTAAGTTTTGGTCGATGTATAATTCTTCAAGTCGGTAGTGTATGGGGCAAAGTGAAAAGGTGGTACACTGTCGAGATTTATTTTTTATTAACGAAATACTGAGCGGAGCCCTTCATCGGAGTAAAATGTGAAGGGCTTCGCTCGAAACGTCAGTTTTCGGTATAATATATATATATATATATATATACAGTACTAAAAATCTCGGTAGTTTACCTACGCAGCACTCTATATTTTTTTACAGTTAATGGAGGGCGTTCACACTAGCCTAAGCTTTTTGTCCGCCCCCTCTCTATGCCGCCGCCTTGCTTCACATCATACACGGAGTATTAAAGTTTCACGAAACATACATGCCCTAAGACCATAATCTTCATATAGTGGTCTAAATTTATCACATTTTTATTATTCGGAGTAAAAAAATCCAATAAGCACAGCTTTTAATAAAATCCACAGGATAAGCTTTACTATAATCAAGAAAGATCGCTTTTAAAAGTATGTGTATATCTAGGCTTGGCAGTGCGAAATGTGTACATAACTGTCATACAATAACCGATATAGAAACCAGGCGACATACTAAAGTGCATAGCAAAGATTAGAGCTCATATTAGAAGGATATACAGGATTAAGGTACAAACAGAATTGATTCCAATTAATGAAAAATAGACCTGGTTTGGAAGCCAGATTAAATTAAAAATAGTATGTTAGTTGCTTTGAAGTGTTTCGGCCTTCTAGACCAGGTTGATTTCATTAACTGTGTGTCCCTAATAAAGCTTGTATGCCTAGTTTATTCTATATATATTAGTCTGTACGTCAATTGTTTTTGCGGTTGTGACTATCGTCGGAAGCAATTGACACCGCCTTGTGTTGACAGATAAGCCACCTTAGTCTGATGGTCAGCGAAGGTTGCCCGGGCCGTGGTTTGAAGTCAATGCCGGAAAAGCTGTTTCGATAGGTTAAAAAATGAATAGGTTGTAAGATTTTGATAATTTCACTTAATTAAGCCGGGTATTATTATAATTTAAGATTTTTGTAACTCGGATAGGTAATTAGACGTATACACCTTTCTAAGGGGCCGAATACATGGGGAAATTTCAGCCCGGGCTGAGATTTCAGCCCGGCTGCTGAGGTATGGAAAAGAGGAGAATGATTTGAATAAGAAACACGAAGTGTGGAAATCAGCCAAGTTGTCACAAACATGCAGCATAAAACAAACATATTTAGATGTGTATTTCAAATAAACCATATTTATTCCTTCTTTATCGCTTTTCACAAGGCACTTTCTGTATTCCACACTTCGTGTTTCTCATTCAAAACATTCACTCCCTCATTTCCATCCCCCAGTAGCCGGGCTGAAATCTCAGCCCGGCTGAAATTTCCCCATGTATTCGGCCCCTAAGGGGGTGTTTATATATGAAGGAAGGCCAACCCTTCTTTGCCGAGATCCCGCCTCTCAGCGTAATTCCTTGTAAAAATTTGTTTGCGAACCAGCCCTCCTAGGCGAGATCTCGCTATTAACAACCCGGAATCTCGCCTAGGAAGGCTGGAAATTCCCCATGTAAACGCAAATCGAAGCTCGGTATACACGATAAAGTTTGCCTTTACTAATATTTTTTGGTCAACTTTTTATTTTACAAGTTGTGTTTGTTCGTGTGTTGTTATAAATTCAAATCGTGTTTGCGAAAACAAGATTTTGGGCTTCGTGGGAAAGTTGCACAAGTCAGTAAACAAGCCAACGCGAGGTAAATTCCTGCCCTCTTACTAGCCCGAGGGCTAGCCCTACCAAAACAGCTCATGTAAACGCGAAGTGAAATCCCGCCCTCCTATAAGGGCCAGCCCTCCTCCATATAAACATTAAACACCCCCTAAAACGGACACTTGTATACTCTCAGCGGTTTATAGTTTATTTTGTAATAGATAAAGCATGAGCAGCGATCTGTATCTGATTTACAGGGCGAGCTGCAAGCGAGCCGTATAGTAAATCAGATACAGATCGGCTGCGAATGCTTTATCGTACTTATCAAATGGACGCATCTAAATAGCCATGTTTTATAACTATTTTCAAGTTGGAGTGATTTTAGCTAAGTAAGGGCCTGTTTACATGAGCCGGGCTAGCCCGGTTAACTGGGCTCACGCGATTGATTAGGATCTCACTGTGGTTTTGAAACTCGCATAAACAAAATGTACAAAGAAGAATTGGTTTAGTTTAGATGTAAACTAATCCTAACGTTGATTAAAATCTCTTTCTATGGCCGAGAAAATAATTTCGTGACACGAGTCAGCCCGGCTAACCGGGCTAGCCCGGCTCATGTAAACAGCCCCTAAATTGAGGAAAAAGTTACGAATCTCGGTATGCGATTTACAGATATTGATTAAATATTCACTTCTTTTGAATTTTCTTCATGAATTTTTAATGAATTTGGTAAATTGATATGATTTATACAAGTACTACAACTGACAATGACCCAAGTGCCACAAACACGTATGTCCCAACAAGTCTGCCAACAGTTTTATTTACAACTTATCACCCGAAGCTGGTATCAGAATGGATTCGAAACACTTCCCCTTAATCCGGTCTGTTGCAGTAAGTTGTTCGTATGATCGTAACAAGTTGTTGTGAGGAACCAAATTGCGTTGTTCCAGCGCTTGACGCTTGTACATTTTGTTATTAATACAATAACAACACCATGAATTAAATCAGTTACATATATCAAATATGCACTTTAATATAGCAGTAAAAATTTCAATGTCTGCATTCAGATCTCTGAACTCCAGTAGCTCAATGGTTTACAGAGTGCTTTGTCAGTGGTATAAAGAAGGTTACAAGTTGTACACGTGTAACCTACACTTTGTTATCTTAATCGTTGGCAGTAGCTCAATGGCTAGAGCGTCTAACCAGCGATCAGACGCCTAGCTTATTGCCTAATGGTTCCCACCAGTGATTACGTGGCGCAACGTTATGTAGTAGTTAAAATATGAGCGGCCGATCTTTATGGGCATGAATTATTATCATGAATTATTAATGATTTGATAAGAGTTGTATACACATCAGAAGATTTTCTGAGTAAAATGGCTCGAAGGACATGTACACACAATTCTCATATTCGAGCTAGCATATACTTCTCTTTAACAACACGGATTACGATAATATATATCATACTTGCACATATAGCAGTATATAATCTCATGACATCGAACTCAGCCTACGTTCAAATGGTTCAAACCAATCACATATGTGTTGATACGAGTCCCAGTTGCTCATGCAATGGTTAGATTGGCTCACCAGTGATCAAAAGGTTGTGGGTGATTTGGTTTTAGGAACTTAGACACAGTAATTCACAAAATAATTCTTCCAATAATTAAGTAATATATACTACGTCCATGCACAATTAATATTACTTATCTAAATTATTCAAATAATTCATGAAGAAAATTTTAAAATAAAATGTTTAATCAGGTGTTGTATAAAATTGGATAGAAATTCGTCCTGATCCATTGTATTATGATTAAATGCCATTTAAAGCTAAATTATACTATTTAATTTTAATTTAATTTTTAATTTAATAAATTTCCAATGTGCTAAATTACAATATATATACTGTGTATATATATATATATATTTATATCCAAGTGCTAACCCCATCCAACCGGGCTTAACTATTGGTGAGAGGCAGCGCGCTAACAGCACGCGCCACCCATGCTCCCCAAATATTAAAATTAAATTAAAGGCACATTGAGGCCACTGGCAACAGAGCGAAGCCCCAAAGAACTATAGTAATTAATAATAAGTTAAAACAACATATGAATAAATCCAATTAAAAACATGCAGTGACTAACCGCAACAGAACTTCAATTTCAATAAGTCTGAAACGTTCCCACACCTATAACACGTCGACTTCCAAGTTCGACGACGATTAGAATTTCACTTTTTTTATGTACAGTTTTCAACAAAAAAATCTCAGGCTTTGGTAGCGGCTACAGAAATACAGTAATATGCAACGAACTACAGAAGAAGAAGTGGGGAAGGTATTTCCATTTTGGCGTGAATATGGCAAGTCTTCAGCTGGCGTTGTAAATGCTCATACAGTTCGACCGCTCATATTGTAAATATATTTAATACATAACATAATGTATAAACATGGAAAATAACAAGTAAATGTGAAAATGATATAGTGTATGGATAAGATGCCGATAATACATTAAAATTTCTTTTCCCGGGTTGAAATTATAGAGCTTGAGGTTTACACGAAGAAAATTTCACGGTTTGAGGCGTCGAGTTATCCGGGCTAAAATTTTCCATGTGTAATTGTCAACGTGTGGGCCGGAATTGTGTCCAGCAATGCATTAAGTATTTACTCCTAAATTCCGGCGTGTTTTTACTTCAGATTATCTTTTCATCCCAAGCTCCGAAATTACTCGATTGACCGGTCCGTAAGAATTAATGGTAGCAAAGTATTGTTTTTGTTTATTTGTTTTTAGTAACCAGCGTTAATTACATTTGTCGACATTTTTTTCGTGGGCGGTTCAAGGGAAACAGTCCACACCTCACTACAGTATATAGTTTGTCAATAGACCTACATTATTTATTTACCTTGCGGATCTTCACACACAAATCCCATCCGCGATAATTTGAATTTTCTGTATCCTTTCAAACCACTTCAAGATTGTTATACGAGGAAATGATTTCGTTTGAATTTTATTTTAAAATCTATGAATGTTTCGTTTTTTGCTGGGTTTTTGTCCTATCAAAGAGCTACAATACATGGATTTTCGTACCGTTGTAGACATGCAGCGTTAATAGTAAAGCTCAGGTGAACAACTGACTTGTGTAAAAATTAAGTGTAAATGTTCTTCGAGCCATTCTAACTCTAAGCGACAACCTCGCCGGTGTGACGCTCTAACCATTAGACGGCCGGCCAACCTCCATAAAAGTGTCTCAAAAACATCGTTGATGGCATTGTTTGTTACAAGCAGGTAACCATGCCAGATAGTATCGGATGGTGTATATTTTGAAGGTGAGGGGGGGTTACCAGCCGTAATTTTAAATTTATATACTAAAATTTGGAGTTTTTTAAAGGCACACTGGGATGAATGGGATTTCTATGGAGTGATGTAAACTATACGTAGTGTTTTATTTTGAAAGACTCGCTTCAGAGCGTTATCCAATCAGCGTGCCTCCAGTTCTGGTTAACCTAATTCGCATAACTCACAATCATAAACAAACAAGAAATATGGCGTAAATACACCTAAATATAACACTTCGAAGAAAAGCCACAACAACGTAAGCTTGCCAAGAATCACAAATTTATTTGATCTGGTAGATACAGAGAAGTCTCATATTCGTAAATTACTTCATTTGCCGATACCGCCATGTACGTAATGTTAAAGCTGAGCTTTTGTACTGCAGTACAGTGATGCTCGGATATCTTCAGACATTTAACTCACCGGATCAACAGTGCTATCTTGTGATACACGGATGGCAACCGGCCTAGTCATCTTGATTAAGGTCTAAGCTACATTTCTATGGTGGTTACCTGTTTGTAACAAAAAATGCCATCAAAAGTAATATTTTGAAGCCTTGGCCGGTCGTCTACATTGAGATCATTGAAATATAAGATCCTCAAATCTATCTACTTAACTTGGAAAAATTTTTGTACTTATATCACACTCGAAGCTTTGATAATTTTTTCTTACTTACAAATCAAGTTCACAATTACAACACAAGAAATTCAAAATTGTACTATCCTCTTTTTTGTAGGACAAAAATTAGACAATTTTCTGTAAACTACCAGGGTCCAAAATTTTTAATGCTCTTAATCAGAATATTCGTGATGCATCAACTGCTGCTTGTTTTAAATTCAAACTGAAGACGTTTCTTTGTTCTGGTAATTAAAATTACTTTCTATCGTTGAACGTTTAGTATTAATCAAAACGGTCGTCTATTTATACCTGATTTTCATTCACTTTAATATAATTCTGTATCGTCTCGCTAGTAGTGCTGGGCGATACCGAGTACTTGGTATCGATACCAGCGATACCATGCAAAGCGGTATCGGTATTGATTACTGACCTGGTATCGCTCGATACTTGTACCTGTTTTTTCGGCTACATGTACGACTTTACTTTTCGGCTTGAAATGGAAATTTTTGTTAAACAAGAGATTTAACAAACCGTTGAAATAACTATAAAAAGGTAGTACGCCAAGTCAGATATAAAATTTAATTGGCTCTTTATTTGGGTTGCATAAAGTAGTTCATATTCTTTTCCGCTGACCAAAATTCCCGCAAACCTGAAGAGAATATAGTGAAAAACAGTTTTATCTTGTTGAAATTCTTTATTATTTATGCCTTTGAGTTAATAATGTTAAAGTTTTAAAATAAAATATGAAAAGTGGGAAAACCTAGCTTGTTGGAGAATACTTTTTCACAATTGTGCAGAGTATCGGAAATGACCGATACCAGCGTTAATAGTACTCACTTCCGGTATCGAAAATGAAAATTTTGTACTTGTTTTGGTATCGAAATAGGTATCGGTATCGACCGATACCAATTTTAAAGTAATCGGTATCGGTATCGAAATAAAAATCCTGGTATCGCCCAGCACTACTCGCTAGATTGTATTCAATGCAAAAAGGGTAACCCAAGACCTGTAGATCGTTTTCATCTGACGTCACGGCGGCCATATTGCTGTACCGAAACAATGAAATGGCGGCCATATTGGTGTACCATTTTTATCCTATGGGAATTTAGCTCTTATTCAAAAATTTCGTATTGTTTCACCACCCCAATGGGGCCACCGATCACGTGAGTGAAAACGATCCATAAGCGTGCTGGTTTCTATGGGGCTACCTTGCCACTGTTATTT
The DNA here is from genome assembly GCA_035771165.1 of Paragorgia papillata. Taxonomy (NCBI): domain Eukaryota; kingdom Metazoa; phylum Cnidaria; class Anthozoa; order Scleralcyonacea; family Coralliidae; genus Paragorgia; species Paragorgia papillata. Next base: position 2,290,132 of record JAWNZC010000250.1, on the reverse strand, counting down.
TATTTAATTTAAATTTGTAAATTCTTGCGAAGTGGTATAAATTTGATTTGATTTGACTACTGGGACCGTCAGATGATTTGAACGTAGATTGAGTTCGATGTATGACATTCTGTACTGCTATGTACAAGAGTGATGATATTATGTTAATGTCGTAACGCATGTTGTTACACCCAATTCTTATACCCGAGCATAGTCAATCGAGATATGGTCTGGAAACTAAGCTAAAGTCTTTGGTCTATCTTTTTGGTCGCCTTTATGCACGGTGCACGGTCACTGAACACATAATTGTATTTTAGTATAATGAACGAATTGTCCAATAGCAACGTTTCAGTTCAATCACTCAACCGTGCTATTTAAATATTAATAAACCTAAAACAAAGGATGTGCACGGTGTAAGGTACGGTTCAACATAAAATCCCAGCTCATTATAGGCGCTTTGAAGTTTGCCGAGTTTCCAGACCATATCTCGATTGACTATGACCCGAGCTAGCATATCGATCTCTTCTCTTTTGTAAAAATGTCATGCACGGTGTCACTAGAACGCAAACTTGAAAAAACTCGTTACCAAATTCAAGCTAACATGATTAATATTATAGTGAATATCACACACTCTAGAACTTGGACTATAAGTAGTTCAGAAGAAAATGCACAATAACTTACTTCTTTAACGTTTTTTACAATATTGTTGTTTTTTCCTGCCCGCGAATGTTATTTTTGTCTCGCGCGATACTGTTATAATTATATAAGCGGTAATTTTATAGCAGACGCTGCGTCTTTAAGCTGTATAGCGTGAAGTGAATACAAACAGATAAATAAATTAATGGATCAATGTTCAAAAAGGCAAGACACAAAAGGGACCGAGCTTCATGCTATATGTACACAGTACATGTTCTCCAGACAATATGAAAGAGTCAATAAAATGTCTTAATATTGCAGTATATGATCAGGGATTTCTGAAGGATGGGATGACAACACATGTTGACGACATAAAAAAATGTACATGTACAAACTTGAAAATCCCAAGATTTAAACTTAGAAAGTGGCTGCACACGAAGATCCGGGATTAATTCGAGAATCAGTGCAGGTTTTCCATAATTTTACAATGCTGTTCAATGTTATAGTCTAGGATTTAGTAAGGAAACCCGTTAGTAAAGTTTTCTCATTTTAGTCTTGCTGTACAAACTGTTGTAAATTGTTATATTGCTAAAAAAAACTCGAAACTCTTGGACAGGACTATAGAGCTTAGAGTATTAAGTTGTATAGCGTGAAGTGAATACAAACAGATAAATAACTCAATGGATCGTCTGAAAAGGCACGACACAAAAGGGACTGAGTCTCATGCTATAGTGCATGCATATCTGACAGTGTATATACAATATGAAATAATCAAGGCTATATGTCTTAGTGTCACAACATATATTATATATCAATGATGGGATGTCAACATAGGGGTTGACAAAAGCAAGAGTGGAAAAAAGTACATAGACACTTATAAAACTTGAAAATCCCAAGATTTAAATTTAGAAAGTGGCTGCATGCACACGAAGTTCCGGGATTAGTTTGAGAATGGTGTTCCATAACTTTTTACAATGCTATTGAATGTGGCGAGGAAACCCAAACAGAAACCCTAAGGTTTATTGAATTTGGGCTACCACATATATTGATTGTATAGTTAACTACAAATTAAGTAGTAAAGAACATTACATGAATGGCACAAGATAAAGAAAGTAGTAATATAAATGTTAATGTTAAATAATTGTTGCAGATCAATAACGACAAGAGATAAATAAGTTTAGCTTACACGGATATACAGATAAAGATGAGGCGTATTAAAAAATTTAGGACCTTGGTAATTGACAGAAAATTGAAGTCAACATGATGAAAATTATGGTGAATATATGCCGCACACTTCAAAACTTGGACTAAATAATTCGGGAAAAAATGCACAATGACTTCTTTAACGTTTTCAGAACATTGCTCCTTTCCCCTGCACACCATTTTTGTCTCGCGCAAGGCTATTAAGCTGTAATTTTATACCTGATCTTGTGCCTTCAACAATTACTTACGATCGTTTTTATACAACAACTGACTGAGTAAACTGACAATTCTATTAATGAAGTGTTTTAAAATGCATATGGCTCAATGCATGTGTTTACGTAATATTTCATAAACCGTCCATTCAATTTACGATTTAATTCAATTCAGTTCAAAAATACCTCCTAGACGATCGCGGTTCGGCTAATAACAAAATACATCAGTTAACATAGCTATAGAGCCTCCCGCATGCATTCTTTGGCATGACTCGAAATTTCGGGCATACCACAGCGGCGCGGCGGGCGAAATTTCACTATATAATAAGGGGAATTAAAAAACCGGATAGGTTATCTAAACTTTAAATCATAGTCAATCGAGATATGGTCTGGAAACTCGGCAAACTTCAAAGCGCCTATAATGAGCTGTGATTTTATGTTGAACCGTACCTTACACCGTGCACATCCTTTGTTTTAGGTTTATTAATATTTAAATAGCACGGTTGAGTGATTGAACTGAAACCTTGCTATTGGACAATTCGTTCATTATACTAAAATACAATGTGTTCAGTGACCGTGCACCGTGCACAAAAATGCATAAAGGCGAACAAAAAGATAGACCAAAGACTTTAGCTGAGTTTCCAGACCATATATCGATTGACTATGTTTAAATATAAACTATGTCAAAACATTACCTATATATATTATATATTACTGTAACTATACAGAATGTAACCGATTAACTCTAAAACTAGTAGTTATTTTTACCACTACCTTGTGGAGTAAAATTTACTCTAAATTTACACTAAATTACTCCAAAAGCTACTTAGTATAATGTAACAGCGCGGACAGGGTTCGAGTCTGCAACCGCCTAATGAGTATTTGAGATCGTAAGAATATTGTTATCCTGCGGAGTGAAATAATTTATCCCGACAAATCCAGATATTTTGTCACTTTATGGAGTAACATATCTGTAGATATTCCATTTTTACTTGCGATAAAAATGTGGACGACACTAGTTGTCACGACAACCACGTCACAAAATTAAGTATCAACTGTGTATAGCCTGGAAATTATAAAGGGATAAGTGGCGTTATGATAACAAAATTATTGTCCCGAGTTCTTAAATCAACTGTTAATCCACATTAAGATATTTAGCCGTGCTCTTTTCGCATTTAGGCATAGACCAGAATTGAACCGAGACCCCCCTTAAAAATCCTCTTTAAAATTAGAAGTATTTTTAACACGTATATATATATGTAAATAGATTAACTTCTTCAAATGTTCCGTGGTATAGATTATTATATAATATACTACACTTGTAGTTGTATTTTTTCATTTCAACTAAAATAGCTCAAAGAACATTTACACTCAATTATCACATCCGAGCTAGTATATATACATCTCTTCTCATATTAACATACATATTACGACATTATAACATGTTGCATACTTGCACATATATAGCAGTATATGTTATACACCGAATTCAATCTATAACCCTCGCGGAGTCCCAGTATAGCTGAATGATAATAGAGCGTCTCATCGGCCGATCAGAAAGTTGTTGGTTCAAGTCGCACTTGGAAAAGCATTTAAAATAGCTCAAAATAATACAGTATAAAAATGTATATTTTTTAAGAATATAGGGCTTTTTCAGCCCGGTTAGGGAGGGCTGAGTTTTTATTGCGATTACACATGAGCAATTTCAACCGGCTGAAACTAAAATTTTAATGAACGGCCGACACCGTTCACACGCTTAGTTCAGCCCAGGCTGAAACCATGTAATTGCTACGTTCATATTACAAGGATTTAATAAGACCGGGTTGAAATTTCAGCTCTTCACATCGCCGCCCTGGGAAAATGGACGCGAGAGAAAAGTCTGCTATTTAACACCGCTAATTGTGTCCTAATTAGCCGGACCCTTTTAGCCGAAATCCGAGGAATGAGGACTAAACTTAACATATACAGTGGAATACAATACATTCTCAGCAAGCTTAACCACTATAAAAAAAGTCATATCACATTGAGCATGTGTGGGGTCCGGACTGGACTTTGGGTCGCTACCATGCTTGGTTTATAGCAACTTGACTTTATCCAGATTTTATGAATTCGGCTTGAAGCAGACCAGATATCAATTGGGACTTGACTTGAACCTAATACTTAGGATTTGTGTTGAAACATTACCCCCAGCGACTTCGCAGTTCAACTGACTGACTGACTGACTGACTGACTGACTGACTGACTGACTGACTGACTGACTGACTGACTGACTGACTGACTGACTGACTGACTGACTGACTGACTGACTGACTGACTGACTGACTGACTGACTGACTGACTGACTGACTGACTGACTGTCTGGCTAGAGATGCTATAGACGCCTATCAGAGCTAGCAAGCATGATCGAACATGCAACAGAGAGATACACTGCGCCGAAGTCTGCTATCTGTAAAAGTATAATCATGGCTGTTCTATGTAATTCGCTGTCTCGAAAAATGTATTTTAATAGTAACATAAATATTATAGAAAATGGTGAGATCTCTTATAAGATTTTCTTCTTGTAAAAATATAAGATTTCTTATATAATGAGGAGATTTCTGAGACTATTAAAAAGGAAATACTGAGATTTCTCACCGATTATCTTTCCCTTTCCAAAGAAGCTTTTTTGTGTTGATGTGTAGGAAAATATTTTCTTCTTGTAAAAATATAAGATTTCTTATATAATGAGGAGATTTCTGAGACTATTAAAAAGGAAATACTGAGATTTCTCACCGATTATCTTTCCCTTTCCAAAGAAGCTTTTTTGTGTTGATGTGTAGGAAAATATTTGTTGTCACTTTTCTGATTGACTTATTTTACTTCATCACTCTCGTTTATCAAACTTCCTTTATCACTAAAGAAAGCTAAAGTGGTCGCCATTTTTTCTTAACGAACCACCGTCTCAAAACAAAAAGCCTCATATGCAATAGACACACCCGCTGTTCTTCAACTAAAAACTCTCGCTAATAAACATTTTTGAAGCCGGCTAAAAAAAGCACGCACTACGTGTTTTATCAGTCTGAAGGCAGATCTCCAGTCATCGCACAAGATGGTTCGCAGCTCGCTGCGAGTATTTGCATTAAGGCTCTTTTCCACCAGAAACTAGTTCGCAGCTTGCTTGCGAGTACTTGTATCTCATTAAAAAGAACTCACAACGAGAAAACAAGCACTGCGAGTTGTTTTTAATTAGATGCAAACGCTCGCGGCGAGCTGGTTTTTGCGATGACTGGAAAAGAGCCTTAGGCCTGGCCAAACGCTTTCAACATTTCATGCAACATCGTTCAACAATTGTTGAACGCATGTTGAACGAAAATTTGAACATGTTCAAATTTCGTTCAACATCATTCAACACCATTCAACAACGTTCAACATCATTCAACAGGGTGGCCAAACGCTTTCAACATGTTGAATCATGCACGGTTGAATTCAACAATGTTGAATGAAATGTTGAAAGCGTTTGGCCAGGCCTGCATCCTGAGGACCGTATAACTAACTTATTTCAGGATTGTGGAGGTTTTGTACGAAAAAAAACCGTATATTGTAGTTTAGCTTAAAGAGGGACTGTTTCATTATTTCAATGTTCAATATTGTGATTAACATGTGTTTTTCAATCTGATTAAAATAAAATGTTATTCAGGGATGAGTCCGTGTATACTCATCGCAAAGCGGACGCGGGATGTTTAACAAATAGATTCCATTTTGCCGTTGTCTGTTCAGTTATAGATGCACAGAGGACGTCACAACGTGGTAAGAACAAAAAAGTGGCCCACGAGACGCAGTCGAGTGGGTCACTGATGTTCTTACCACGTTGTGACGTCCTCTGTGCATCTATAACTGAACAGACACCAAAAAAATGGAATCTATTTGTTTTATACAATAAAAATTTAAAAGGTCTTTGTCGAAACTCGTGCCGGATTTTGGGGCATGAAGAAGGAAAAAGGCAAGTCAGCTGACGTGATCTGACGTGACCATGTGTCTGTCCTCTAATAGATCATGGCCAACAACCAATGAAAACACGCATAACAACTAGGGTATTGTATAAATACATATACATTCCTCGTTTGTAGGGATGTATACAGATACATCCCTCATCTTTATTAAATCGTTGTCAAATCATGCACATAACCAATTCAATTGAGTTCATTTCTCCCGAAATTCTCTGCTCAATATCAAACCCTCCCCGGCTTTTGAGGATGTAAGAGAAATAAAGCCCTGTGAAGAACAATAGAACCGACTCAATCATAATAATACTGGGTTTTATTTGAATATACATGAAAAAGGCAACCTTAATTCTCATGTATTTACATAGGTAAAAATATTTATACTAAAACTATTAAAACTATTATTTAAGTCTCACTTTGTCTACTATGCGTGTATCTATAATAACACAAGTAAAAATATTAAAAACTACTATTATATTTATCAATTGCATGGACGAGTGGGCTATTCTTTAGACGGACTGTCCTACATTTAAAATTGTAAAGTTTACTATCATCGTATCTCGTTACTCTATTCCGTATATTTCCCACCTTTTCAGGTAATAAACAATATGTAACTTATGCGACGGAGAAGACATTCTCCTAATTAATTCAATGCAGTGCATTACCCGTCTTTCTTTTAGAGAAAGTAATTTAAATGCTGCTAATGCGTCTTCATAGCTTAGGGCCGGGGCAATAATCCTTAGAGCACGTTTTTGAATCCTTTCAATATCTTGACTCTGTGATGACGTTAGACCTCCATGCCACAATATGTCGCCAACTCGCCATATTCCAATACCGATCGAATCACTGAGCAATAAAACGTTAATAGGTCTCTTGCTGGTGCTCCATATTTCTTTGGCACTTTTAAAAAATAGAGATGTTTCCTCCCTTTCTTAACAATCGAACAGGTGTTACTGTGCCACTTGAAATCTGATTGAATCCAAATACCCAAAAGCTTATGGGATTCTGTTCTTTCAATTGGAATGTTGTCAATCGTAATCTTTGATATTTCGGACTTCTTGATACGGAGATCTATGACCATTTCCTTCGTTTTTTTAATTTCCTCTTTTGAAAATCTTGATATCCTTTCAACATTTGCTTGGATGTTGCCCTCTGATTGGGATTCACAGTTGTTCATGTCAAGGATCTCTGATAATGTAGTATCGTCCATGAAGACTGAGACATGTTTTTTCCCTGAGTTTTTATCGATGACTGCTAAGTCTGGAAGTTTATTGATCTTTGTAGTAAATGCAGTCGGTCCAATTTTACTTCCTTGTGGCACACCAGCATTGATCTTTTTGAACCCTGACACTGTTCCATCTATCTTTACCCTCTGTAAGCGATCGGAAAGATACGAGGCTAACCACGGTAATAGGGCAGGACGAACCCCAATAGATTTAAAGTCGGCTAGTAAAATATTGTGATCAATGAGGTCGAATGCTTTAGAAAAGTCTAAAAAAACAATTCGTATTACCGACTTTGGGTCTTCTAAAGCAACAAACCATGTATGGAGCATTTCAAGAAGTGCTAGTACGGACGACGATCCCGGAATTCCTCCAAATTGACGCTCGCTAATACGGTCCTTTGAATCCTCTAACATCCAATCCAAAGCGAATGAATTTTTGAAAAGACACTTGTAAGAGCAATCGGCCTAATATCTCCTACTATAGTGCATGGATTAGTCTTTGGAATAGGGCAACTGTCATACGCCTTCCAGATTTCACCAAAACATTTCTCTTGAAAGGAAGAGTTGATGATATTCGTAAGTGGACCAGGTAATTGCTCTGCGAAACATTTGACTATTTTCATCGGTGGGTCGAAGGGACTTATTAATGTTGATTTCTTTCAATTTTTGGGTGAGGGTTCCTCTTGAGATAAGGGGTAGATCTAGATCTTTCCCAATCAATAGGAGTTCGTCTGATATTTTAGTCTACTCTTTGGTCAAGTTGATCAGGTAGTCACTAATATACTCTGCTGATTCTTCGGGTGCTAAAGGTTCACCAGATTCTGGGCTGACAAGGTTGATTTTCTGACTCTTTCTCATCTCACATATACGTTTGATTCCTTTCCACTAATCTTTTGGGTTATTTGACTGCAAGGGTTTTATTTTACTTATATAATTGACTTGATAGCATTGACAAGGAAGACTTACGATTCTTAGACTTCCTCAGCTTTTACTAAATTACTCACTCACCCACTCGCATTCACTCATCCACTCGCTCGCTCGCTCACTCACTGTTCATTCGTTGATTTATTTTGTCATTCACTTAACTTCCTTCCATATTTAATTTTTTCTAGACTTTTTTAATTTATTTGGGTGGGCACCTTGCCCCTTTGGATCTTATTAGTATATTTTTTATACTATCTTTTGTCATCTTGTCATCTGTTAAGTAGAAATGATCCAAGTAAACTTGTTAAACAAATATTAATATTAGTTAGCAGATTTGTATGAATCAAAACCCGAGTTTAATTACCTGCCCTATTTAAGACTATTAAGTGTTAAATCAAAGTCTCTAAAATACATTGAACGTATAGAGTGTCCCGTAAGCATGCAGTGTTTTATCATAGAGCAAAGTGAAAAAGTGATAAACTGCCGAGAATAGTTTGATAACGAAATACTGACGCGTTTGGAGCCATAGTCAATCGAGATATGGTCTGGGAACTCAGCTAAAGTCTTTGGTCTATCTTTTTGTTCGCCTTTATGTATTTTTGTGCACGGTGCACGGTCACTGAACACATTGTATTTTAGTATAATGAACGAATTGTCCAATAGCAACGTTTCAGTTCAATCACTCAACCGTGCTATTTAAATATTAATAAACCTAAAACAAAGGATGTGCATGGTGTAAGGTACGGTTCAACATAAAATCACAGTTCATTATAGGCGCTTTGAAGTTTGCTGAATTTCCAGACCATATCTCGATTGACTATGTTAGAGCGGAGTCCTTCATCTGAGTAAAATTCCAGTATTTCTATCGTTGTCAAAACTATTCTTTTTGCAGGTGTGAACATACACCATGCAGTTCGCTACATCCCAAAATCCGAAAATCGGATCTCGTAAAACAGATTGTCAGTTTTTTACCAATTGTGATCGGCCAGGATGTTCTAGGAATTCCTGCGGTTTTACGAGCCAAGTGTATGGAGACCCCCTATGCATGGTAACCCGCCCGGTAGCTAAAGGCTTACATGTATTCAGTTGATTTCAAATGTAAACCATATACGTGTATGTAAACTTTATTTAAGTGTCAAACGTATTTAGCTCACAAAACTAATTGCATGTCCTGAGGAGGGAAAGCGGAGAACCTGGGGGAAAACCCTCGAGGCACAGGAGAGAACCAACAAACTCTACTTACAATGACATGAAGCTAAGGTTGTCATCCATCCAGATATATACTAACCCCGTTTGACCGAGCTTAAACTTCATTGGTGAGAGACAGCGCGCTAACAGCTAGCAAGTATATACCACTCTCAGTACACCCGTGTATTTTACTGTGGAGCGTTGCGAAGTTTGTTGAGAAGTTGCAAAGTTCGTTTAGAAATAACTATATGATTGTCAATTGTCAATTGTCCAGTGAAATTCTGAATCAAAACTCATTCTGATTGGGTAATTTGTATATATATTAACCTCGTTGACAATATTAGTTTCCAAGTTGTGAACGAACTTTCCAACGGATTTCGTAACATACTGCGGTATCACCCGTAGCCCTTCATTTGCCAAACGCTCTTCAGGCAAACACCAGATAAACTTACTTTATTGTTCAGTAGCATAGACCCCCTGAGCAAAGGGTGAATTCTCTCTCCATTATAACATTATATTTTCCAACGGCGCTTTTGAATCTTAATTTATATAGTTCTATTTGGCTAACGCCAGACGATCTTATTCAGTAGAGGGTAACCCCTGGTAAGCAAAGGCTTAAACATATATTTCAACATGCTGGATTTGTCTCATTTCCCCTTTTTAATTAATAGTATATATTCGTGCAGTCTTTTTGAGAACTTAACAGCTTACTTGTTCTTAACCCTTTCCCGTCGATCGATTCTTCCTGTGATGAGACTCCAGTGGTGAGTAAACGCGTTATTATAGGCCTCTTTTCCGATCATCGCGGAAATAACGGCTCGTAGCTCGCTGCCACGGTACTTTCATCTCTAATTAAAAACAACTCATTCACAGGGGGGAAAAATAAGCAATGTGAGCTCTTTATGGATAGATGTAAGTATATACAGCGAGCTGCGATCCAGCTATTGCGATGACTGATAAAGAGGAATTAGCTATAGACTAAAATACGTGCATGAGACTTGAGAGTCGTAGCAGCTCATAAGAAAGAGTTTATTTTCAACTTGGAGAAGGAAACGGGGAAGGATGCGTTAGTACGGCCAAAAAATACGACACCATGTAACCTAAACAGCTAGCGATCAATTTTGATCAATGGAAATTAGACTATAAAATCCTGCATGGGCGAAGGTATACCGAGTCAGTCGTATTCCCACATCTCTTCACTTCACATTCCGCCGTATAACATCCACATTTCCTTCATGCAGAATCTGATAATACCAATTCTAAATTAGATTAGAGTGTTGTATAGTTCAGTTTTACTATCCATTTTATCCACTTGTATATAACCACGGTGGATTCAATCTCGGAAACCTGCATGACGCCAAAGTCAGGAAGACTTAAGTGCTTAGATTTTATATAATATATATATAATAATAAATCGATCTTTGGGATACTCCATAACAAGCATATGCATGCGCCTATAGAACGTTACATATATAGATACGTTTTGTTGATTCTTTCTAATTCACATGCAGCTGTGGTTGTTTTTGGGTTTTTTTAGTTTGTTTTTGTGGTTGTGTTTCTGTTTCAGTATAGTTGTGTTTATACTTTTGTACAATAATCTGGTATTAGACAAAACGAAGCAACAAACGGGACGTTTTTGGCTGGCTAGGACAGGAATGGGTTAAAAGAGGAAATGAGAGTAGTTCGTTATGTACTGAGAAATAGTATGGTGAATTAGGGGGCGGTCCTGCATGGATTCATATGTTTTAAATTTTGGGTATAGGCATGAGTTTATTAATAAGAAAGAAGGTGCATATTGAAAGGGTCGCCGAAGGTGACCAAAGGCTCCTGATTCCTTCCTGACTTCAAAATAAGCTAGACTAGTGCCGTTATCGGTAATTTGTCTCACTATAATGATTACTGAGACAGGCCGGATAATGTCTCATTGTACGAATTTCAAAAAGAACTCGACGCAGAAGCTATATCCATATTATATAACAGACGGTATCGCTTTTGATTCGCCCCTTTTCTTCAAAAACTCATTAATAATTCATGAGGAAAACACAAAGGAAATCAGTACCATGTCCGTGGTTTTATACCTGATAAAACTTCTTGACGTCAGAAAGAGTACTAATGAACATACAATTTTATATAAAGAATACTAATGAACATAACATCCAATAACGAATCGTTTTTGAAGCCATTCAAAACACTCGCATCACGTGTTTTATCAGATCTAAAACACTCGGGCTGTGCCCTCGTGGTTTTAAATCTGATAAAACACTCCCGCTCGTGTTTTAAATATTACTTAACCATCTTTATTATATAATGAAAGTCGAGAAAAGTAAAGTAAAATGACTTTATTTTATTTTATTGATGGTAACATATATGACTGTATTTAGATACTGATTAAAGAAATACCAAATGGTTTTCCGTGTTTGGATACTCTGATCCAAACACGCGGGAAATTGCGAGACTGGAGAAAAGCGTAACAAAACACGAGCCGTAGGCGAGTGTTTTTAGCTTTTCGAAAGTCGAGCAATTTCCCAAGTGTTTGGATAAGAGTCTCCAAACACGGAAAAAACCATTTGGTATTTCTTTTATAAAATAATCACAAGTGAATATGATATACTGTCCGACATTTTCAAAAAAACGTTTTGGCGGGAATCTTCCGTGTTTGGATACTCTGATCCAAACACGGCAATTGACCAATCAGGGCTCGCGTAGTATACATGTTATTTTATAAAACTCAATGACCCTCATCCTTTGATGGAACTATATAGTTCGTAGAATTATTAAACTATAGGAAAACTGAACTTGGTGAAAACCCCTCGAGGCACAGGAGTGAACCAACAACTCTGCTAACATGAAGCTAGGGTGGTCACCCATCCGAGTACTAACCCCATTTAACCATGAGGCTTAATTTCAGCGGTGAGAGACGTAATATATCATACACGAGGAGGAGTGTTTCATCAGGATATCCAAACACCGAGACGTTTGTTGAAAACCGAGGCGAAGCCGAGGTTTTTGAACAAACTTCGAGGTGTTTGGATATCCTGACGAAACACTCCTCCGAGTGTATGATATAGCATCTCAAACAAATCAGTATTTTAAGAGAAAATCAAGATGAAAGTTTGCTTAATTTATGTAATTTCTTCCTCCGATATCCAAACCACCGACACGGTACTGATTTCCTTTGTGTTTTCTTCATGAATTATTAATGAGTTTGAGACAGCACGCTAACAGCTTGTGCCGCCCATGCCTCCCTTTTATTGAGAAACTAGTACACGTTTGTTTGGGGAAGGCACACGCTTTAGTATAGGCACAGCAACAACGTCCATATTATGATTTATGACAAGCCCTAGGCCTGCCTTATGGTGATGGTAAATCATACTTAATTTTTGTGAATATGTTTTCTAAGTAATTTTAGTAATAAAAAAAACAGTGTCCAAATTCCCAAAGATGAAACAACTTTCTAATTGCTAGACTTGGTCAGTCACTCTCTGTCGAACATTAATAGATAAGGGTGCCACAGTCTAGTATAAGTCAGTGAGTGTAATGTTCAATAGTCATTGAGCTACAAAAGAATCCAGATGAACGTATGTTATATTCATATTGGTTCGTTGTGGAACACTTTTCTTGACTGATATGTGCATGCAAGGTTGTTATATGTAAATGTCTTAATGCGTATATTCTTGTCAAGGAAGAGGTGTATACTCTATCTCGGATGAGTAAATTGTTTGGATAATGACGATCAAGTGTACTATACGTATAATACTACCATGATAGACGGTTGACAAGCTGTACCCTAGATTGGCATTTGATTAGTAATTGCGGCCAAACGGCTGAAGTCGTATACTGTCCAATTTGACTAATTGGGTTCAATCAAGGGGATCGACCTCAATCTAGTTTTGGAGGCGTGGGTTTGCAGTTCCGGGTGAGGGTCTTTCTCGAACTCAATTATCTTCGAATTAATCTTGTCTTCTGGAAGAAAGATAGCCGAGATCCATTGGATGGGTGAGGCCTTTCTCGAACTCCATTATCTTAGTCGAATCTTGCCTTCACTGATGGAAGGAGTAGAACCGAGGCCCATTGCATGGGTGAAGGTCTTTCTCGAATTCGTTTATCTGCGAATCTTGCCCTCCCTCGAGCTCTATAAGGCATTTTCCTTGATGCCACCCTTGATATGCTGAGCTCCCACGTTCTCGAAGAATTTTTTTCTCATCTTTGTAAGTTTGACTGAATGCATGGCGGGGTGCTGTCGCTATGGAATGGCAATAAAATGGTTACTCAGTGACCTAGGGACTTAATATAAAACCCTAATTACGAATTAATTCGGCATATGTTCCAATACTGACGTACGCGAGTCATCTACTCAAAGACATGCGTCAGAGTGAAAATCACCCGTAAAAATTGCCAGTGTAAACGGCCTGCCTTTATAAGACTTGACGTATTAAAGCTTTTCTTGTGGCAACTTTCGTATGCGACCATCTCCAACCGACACAGCGACCATCTTTGAGACTTACAAACCGGATTTTTTTCTTTGTATTTAACATTTCCTTCCCAATGGTGCAATTTGGCGCTTTCTAACGCCAGACGATTGGGCAGACCTTCTGCATATCGTGGGAGTGACAGCTAGCGGCCATATTTGACTAGATTTACGATCTAGGCTTTCTCTTTCCTTTCCAACTGTGTCATTTGGCGCTTTTATTATTCGCGCGGAGCGGAATTATTCTTAATCACAAGACAAAGAAAATTTCCGCTCCGCGCGCAAAATTCCGCCTCGTGGAAAACAGCCTTAAAGGCTGTCTTCAACTAGGCGATATTTTTCGAGCGAAGCGACCTTTTCCTTTTGTCTATAATGAGTTCCACCTGAGAGCTTACGAGACAAAAGAAAATGTCGCTTTGCGCGACATTTTTCGCCAAGTAGTCGAAATCCAGCTAGCTTCAACATCGTTCAACATTGTTGAATTCAACCGTGATTCAACATGTTGAAAGCGTTTGGCCACACTGTTGAATGATGTTGAACGTTGTTGAATGGTGTTGAATGATGTTGAACGAAATTTGAACATGTTCAAATTTTCGTTCAACATGCGTTCAACAATGTTGAACGATGTTGCATGAAATGTTGAAAGCGTTTGGCCAGGTCGGTTTTCCACTAGGCGACTTTTTCTTTTGTCTCATGAGCTGGAACTAATCAGAAATCTATTGAATTCGAACAAAAGAAAGTCGGTTCGGGCGAAAAAAATCGCCTAGTACGTGGAAAACCGGCTTAACGCCAGCTGATTTTCGTTAGGCGAGACACCGTGTGACACTGACACCGTGAGAGTAAAATGGGGGTTACGCGACAAGTTCCCACTGACATGCGGAGGTATTTTTCTCTAACCAACACAGTCTTTCAGAAAGGTCAGTATTACTGACAAACGTTTCTGAAACTCGGTATATAGTTCTTTATTTTTCGACTTTAATTTCTGGCACTATTCTTAAAATTGTTACCGACTCAGAACTCAACACCAGCTTAGATCACAAAGCGTTCATCGTTAGTCGATACATGCATGTACTTGACTGAGTTGGTCGGGAATTAGTCGTTTTCCGCATTCACTGTCTATGAATAGACCAAGCCCTTCTGCCATATATAGACAAGACAATTTATTTAGTACTCAATTTTACTTACAACTAGTTACAAGTGATTAAATATTATGACAGAATTAAAACTTTGTTATAGGTACAAGCTAACTGAAGTAACCATAAGGCTAAACTAGTCAGCTTAATTTGAGCTGATGCAACCTTTCGTTGATCGCTTTTAGTTATTTAGGACGGATTGCTTGACGATGATACTAACGTGCCGGTGGGCCATGGTTGATAATCTTGACTTAACTTAATTTTAACAAAAGCTATGCTAACTAAACAACTACTTTGAAATATTTACGTGTCAGTATACAGAACTACTTGACCTCATTTGAATCTCTAACTATTTTCTTAAAAGGTAGCCTGCATTGTGTGGTCACAGCCCTCCAGTGACGTGAATTCGGGACGAGTATATAAAGACTCGCATGCCCAGTCAGGGGTTTTATGTATATTGCTATCACGGCCATTTTACTTTTAGTATTGCATTTCCTGATTTATAGGCAAACGATATTTAGGAATTTAAGGTATACTGGTATACTTAGAGAAAAAAAATTGGGTATGTTAGTGCTAGTGTTACCCTCGCCTGACTTGTGAACCTAGCCAGTTAATATAGTACTGGTAATTGTTTCATTCATTTACAGTAGAAGAGTCGCACATCAACACATTGTGTTTATTATTATTGGGCCCTGTGACGCAACGAGTAAAATAGCTTCATTAATTACGCCGTATTCCGCATTGCTCCTAATTTTTCATCCCATCTTTCCACACGGAAAACCGCGAATATCAACAAAACAATTCGTAAATTTACCACTTGTTAAGCCCGTAATTAATACACTGACACGAATGCAGTGACGCGTAAACACTCGCACAGGCCAGTGCGTGTTTTGCGCTTCGACAAGGCGCACTTAGGGTAGACGACAATAGGTCACGGACGGTAGACAGCCTACTCGCTTCCCGTTTTACGTCTTTTACGACAACAGGAACAGGTTGAATCCGTGAAAACTATTTGCGCGCAGTAATTGCATGGGACTCTAAAACACGCATAACATTCCAACTTTTTAATTCGGCGATCCCCAATATCTCCTCTGGCTCTGCGTTGGATTAGCTCGTACAGCTGTCATCGTACGTTGACGATTTCTTTTCACAAAAATTAAACTTTTAAGTTCTTAATTCCTTGATTATTTTCTGCCTAATGTTTTTGACGAGTCGTGGGATGAATCGGATGTAGGAATTTGATCCGATTACTAAACTGACACCCAAACAGATCTTTCGTTCAGATTGGGTGTGTATCAGTGACGGTATATAAAGAAAGCTCGCACTGGTCAGATAGCACAATCAGTCGAGACACCGTAACGCGCGAAATCGACGTTATTCGTCCTCTACTTGACATGCCACTTCACAGAACAGGACCACCGTCGCGGTGGACGCGCAAATTCACCTCTTTTGGGATCAGAGATATTTTATCGGACAAAATCGATTTGGCCACAGAACACTTCGCGGCGTCAACGTTTTATCAGAATACGACAAATCCTTCAAATGACTTTACCCACATTGGAAAAAGGATTGAAGGTAAGCCGTATATAGCTATCTTCTAGACCCACTCTTATAGTGTAAAATATGAAAAATACTGAACACTATACACCTAATCGCAAAATGAATATAAGAGCCCAGCTAGCTCAGTATGTTCAATGTAATCTTTAAGTCATTCTGAAGATGTTACTGGTTAAGTAACGAAACGTCAATAAATATATTTTGTTTTTTAAATGGTTTCCTTTCGTTATGGTATTGCATTTTAAAATTTTGAGCTGGGCTCTTATATTCATTTTGCGATTACGGTTTCCGCCCGGTAAATCACTTACTACATACACCTTATAAACTTAAAACTTTTTAGTTTGAAAACCTATGGTAAGCGTTTCTCTCTCTGAATTTTGATTTTCAGTATAATTAAAATGTTAATGAATACTACAAGTACTTGGAAAGGTAGAAAATATTTTTGTTTTTATACTGTTTATTGTTTTTTACATAAAAAAAAATGTAAACATGCATGCATGCAGGCACTTTGTTCCAGAGACGCAGAATATGTTTAAAAGTTGAGGGGGTCGTAACTAGAGGGGTGCAGGGACATGCTCTGTATATCGGAATTATTTTTAAAATCAATAATCCTGAAAACAGCTGAATTTAATGTTTCAGAGATGAGGCCAAAATTAGTTACTTACCCGGAAAATTCTAAAAATGGGGTACTAAGAATAGCGAGTGTATTATATAGCTCGCCGTTTTTATGTTTGTTTTAATTGTGTTTTAATTTGGGATAAATATTGGTCAAATAATCGGTTGGATTTCGTATTAAAGTAGACCGGAAATTTCTCTTGTTGTGATGTTTTGCGACGCCAACTGATGTCTCAGTACAATTGAATATAAAGACTGTATAAGCTTGTCGAATCCTTTCAAGACTCCTGTGGTGAGTCCATGCATGCTCCCATGCACGTTACTGACAGTGACTCGGTTCCGTAACTCGCCCATGCCAAAGTTACATTTATTTTCCATGCCATAATATGGGAACGAACCGTTGAAAGCTTCCTCCACCTCTCTGCCTGCACCCCCCGCCTCTGCGGCCTCTGAATTCTCGCCCGTATATGTATAGTTTTATATCACTTTTTGAGTGTATTCGTTCATATAAGGTAACGCGGAAATGGAGTTTAAACATGAGGAAATAACCGCTTACTCGAGCCTCGAGCAAAAACGTTTTCCCTCGTCATCAAATGGGAAAACAAAGTTGTTGTTTTACTATAATTAACTGGAATTTATGACACGTCAATCGGTTGAACCTTGCTCTTCAACTGACAATGAGACGAAACGATATTATAAATCGCAAAACAAATAGAAAAATCTCTCGTAAGTTCTATATCTTTTAGGTTATTATATAATATAGTATTGCTAGGTACATTATTTATACAGTAAACACTCAGTATACATATTTCAGTTTGAAATGTTTACGTTTGAAGTTTGCACATGAACAAATCCTTTTCTGAATTTTGGCAAGTGTTTTCTTGACTATATATATATATATAGGTTTAATTGATCATTTACGCCACAAACTGATACCTTTTTCCTTGCCAAAGAGCACAGCCAAAGAGCACAGCCAAAGAGCACAGCCGTAGCCAAAGCTGGTATGGCCAATGACCATTTTGAGCAAGGCCTTTTCGCGTACAGTGTTTTTAGATAAGAGTAAAGTAAAATGTGGTAGACTGTCGAGAATAGTTTTATAACGAAATACTGACGTTTCGAGCAGAGCCCTTCATCAGAGTAATTGATGTAGTTTTGATAACGAAATACTGACGTTCCGAAGGGGGAGCTTCGTCAGAGTAATTCAAAACTTTTTCAGTCCTACTATTTATAACACTAATTCTTATTCTTTTCTCGCACTATAGTAGCTGCATTGCCTTGTCGAGAGAGTAGAGCTGTTTCAGTAATCAGAAGAACAGCGGACAACCAGACCTATAAAGATGAATTCGAGTCGCAAGTCGAGAGCGTAGATGATGGGGATTCAATGGAACCGGCGAATGGCATTCGACGACCTCGAACAGTTTACAGTAGAAACCAAGTAAAGGACTTGGAGAAAATCTTTCACGTTAATCATTATGTCGATCTGGAAACTCGCAAAGTACTATCAAAGAAAACTGGTTTACAAGAAGACAGAATACAGGTGAGCCGGTGACTGAGAAATTTATGAATCATGAACTGCATGAGTGGCAGTTGTTTGTCTTTGCCGTTCCTCTATCTCGCTTAAGTATATACTTTCAGGATGCAGATATTTCATGTAGATATCAGTAATATCAGTACATAAATATAGAGATAATGTGTATATATATAATAATTATTGAACCACAATCTGGTAATCCCGCTCAGTAGCGAGACGGATGTAACCATTGAGCTACTAGAATACTATAGATTGTTGAACGCACCGGCGTTGCGTTGAATTATAGGTTCCTTCAATTTGGCATTGACATTGTTTTAACATATTGTTCATGGAGACTCAGTTCATCTATGGAGCCTAAACAGTTATGAACTGAATTTTTAACTAAAGTTTTCGCTTTACCCAGCTTATATAATTGTGGCGTCACACGCATCATATAAAAAATAGGTTCTTAATAGGTTCTTAAAATTTCTTTAAGGGAAATGCTATTGTTATATGACCAGATATATAAACCACTTTGTTATAGAGAAATTATACTGTATGTATGTAATTTCTGTAATGATATTTTTATGGAAGGGCCAAATATATAGCGAATTTATATTTTATAGTCCCACATTTTGGCTGCAGCACTGTTTCATTATTCAGAGTGACTCTTCATATAAGAACCTTGTGGCTTTGGTTGGCTAAACAGGTTCTTATATTTTGGGGTATTAAAATCCAAAATTTCTGCCTACAGGTTCTTAAATCACTAGGTTCTTACACGTACGGGTGTTTACTGTATCCAAGATGGCGGACGCTGATTTAGGGTAGTAATTAAATTTCAGACTTGTAGTAATCAGTTATTGTAGGTGTGAGGTATAAATGTATATGTACGTGCAGAAGTACCATATATATATATATACAAAGTATGAAGTATAGTTTTACCTTAAATTCTTCGCTACCAGAGGTTTCGCCCTAAACAGGATCATCAGGCGACTGATGATCCCGTTTAGGGCGAAACCTCTGGTAGCGAAGACTTTAAGGTAAAACTATACTTCATACTTTGTATTTTGCTCTATCTATATATGGTATTGAGCACTCTAACATTTCGTGAACCAAAACTCACTTATATATATATATTATGTAACTGTGCATGGGTGGATCAGTAAGTGTGTAGGTCCAGGTCTAACTGTGACGTCTAAGGTATATAGAAAATAGATGTAATATATATGAAGATTTATGTTTAACGTCTTCGTCTAGTTCTAGGTCTATGTTTTGGCCTATGTTTTGTTCTAGATCTTGGTCTTGTAAGTCTATAGGTCTAGATCTTGGTCTTGTTGTAAGTCTATAGGTCTAGATCTTGGTCTTGTAAGTCTATAGGTCTAGATCTTGGTCTTGTTTTTAGTCTAGATCTTTGTTTAGGTCTTCGTTTAGGTGTTAAGTCTTGGTCTATATCAGTGAGCTCTATATACAACTGAAGTGATGTCTGCTGTTCATTCACTGGGCAAACATTGAAGCCAAACACCAAACATGGCGGACATGTAGGCCTAAAGTACGTATAGTTCCAATCCTCCACGCGATCTCTTGACTGGATCCACGATCGAGAATCGCATAGAAAATCGGCCACTTTCATGGGGCAGTTCGCAGGCCACGTGCGTGCTGGCTCACGTGCTAAATTCTAAACACACACGCAAAACAATAACAAGTGAACTGTCCATATATAGCCAAAAACAAGACAAAGAAAAGATCAATCAAAGTTATCTGATAGTTGAGATATTTATTCACCCTCCATAGTTGATGGGTTTGTTTAATGTTTTATGTCAACTCGTCACTTCGTCAGTCGTCAAGTATACTTTCCACGACTGATTCGAACTTTAAAATCCGTTTTAAAGGTCAATTGGGTACATACATCTGCCAAAAAAAACAACCCGACTTTTGGGTGGTAAATGGCCAACAAACAACAGGTTTTAGTCATTTATGGAAGTTTACGATACTAGATCGCACCTTGTTCTTCGTCTAATTTTCCCGCCATATTTTATTTCAAGTCAGCAAATGCTTGATATCCTACAATATCCCTAGTATCCTCTTCAACGGATCCATTATTTTCCTTTATCTTCCTAATTTTATCGTATGAACCCACATGTACCACAACGCTCCTTCGCTCCTTATTCATCTCGTGCCAGCCTCCCTTGGTCTCGCGTGTATTGATGACGTTTACACGCAAGATATACGTTCTACGCATGCGTAGCTAATCCAAGGTCAGCCTGGATTAGGTCCCAGTCGACAGCCGCAATTTCCGATCGTGAGACTTCATCAGACCGCGTAGAAGACTGGAACTATACGTACTTCAGGCCCAAAAGGATCGCGGGCTCTGAGCTCACTGGTCTATATCAGTGAACTCGATGTAAGTTAAAATGTGATACCATCGAGTTCACTAGCCATTTAGGTGTTTATTTAGATCTTGGTCTAAGTCTTGGTCTAACCATTTAGGTCTTGGTCTACATGCATGTACATAGATGTATAGATAAAGTATACTTTAGTAAATAGTTACACGTTTTCAACGAGTTATCTTCCCTTTCAAAAGGTTTGGTTTCAAAACCGACGAGCAAAATGGAGGAAAACAGAAAAAGTTTGGGGCAGCAGTTCCAGAATGGCCGAGTATGGTTTCTATGGAGCAATGGTGAGATACTCCAAACAGTTGGGCAAGATGAAACAACCTTGCACTGAGAAAGACGACAAAATATTGAGGAAACAAATCACTGAAAGTGAAAAGGATGATAGAGAAATGCACTCGGTTAGATCTAAGGAAAATTTACAACAAAATCTAACGTGGTTTGAAAAATTATAGACGAGACCTTTAGTATAGTTAATGTAGAATATATCTGTTTAATGTTCATGTACAGTAAAAGAGACATATTATATATATTTAATTATTCATACTGCATGCAGCCACTGGTATATCTATAATGATCTTGTACTGCTATATATAAGACTATATTAATAATATGTTTAAAGTATTACAAATTGGCCATTTCCCCAAAAACGGAGTCGAAGACTGGTGACGGGTTAGGAACGCTAGGGTACTTGGGATCGTTTGGAGGGACAGATTCATTGTGCTTACGCTATCAAGCATGAAATTAGCCTGGTAACCACTAAAGACTTCTGCTTTCCTATTGGTTGAAATTTCGCGCGTTTTTAGTGGCTATGAGTAAAACTGCAATCGTCATAAGTGGATTTAGCCCTGATGACGCGAGAATGAGATTAGTGGTTATCTGCCAGGCTAGCATGAAATCTGTCCAGTGGCGTAGGAAGCAAGTTGATCTTGGAGGGACACAGCTTCAAAAGGGCACTTTGTTCAGGGGGTAGGACTTCAAAAGGACACTTGAAACACATGTTTTATCATAAAAAGGGCACTTTTCTGTTGCAATAAGGGCACTTCATGACAAAGTTGGGGGGCACATGCCCCGTTTTCCCCCCGGTTCCTACGCCCCCGAATCTGTCCTTCCAAACGATCCCAAGTACCCTAGCGTTCGTAACCCGTCACCAGTCTTCAACTCTTTTGGCAAATGGCCAATAGGCAACTTCTATGTATAAACCTGTACTTAAGTTTCCTTCCAGAAATCCGTTAAACTGACGAGAGTTCTGGGAGGCGAGAGATTCTGCTCGCAGGCTAACAGATCCTTCGATCTACTACTGATCAACTATCCATCCACCTATCCATCTCAAATTGTTCCTGTATGCATTTTGACATTATGTGAAGAGTATATTTAGCTATTTTAAAACCTTTAAGTCTTGTAAATAAAATTTCAAATAAGTTACAGAGATCTTGACAAATCACAGAAGAGAATAGTTTATCTTTTATTAATTATTCACAAATCGTGTGACTGAATGGAAGTTACGGGAAGTTAGTGTACTCAGAAATGGGAGGAGTCCGGGTGAAGTAAAGGGAATGGTAGTAAGGGGGTGTTTACATGATACCGGTACGACTTTCATACCGGTACGAGTTCGCCCCAGTTCCTATTGTGGCTCTGTTGTTGTTTACATGATACCAGTACAAAATTGATTGCAACGCACCAATACAATTCAGTACTGATTCACCAATACTGATTCAGATTAGCAACTTTAAAAGTGCAATTAAGTTGTTTGTTATATAAAATAGAGTGTTTCATTGATTTTTCCGCCACTAATAAAAGTGATAATCTCACATGTGCGATTATTTATGATAATCGCACATGTGACGATTATCGCTGAATCAGCATTATAGCTTAATGCAATTTTTGCAAGGCAATAGGACAATTTTTTTATATAATAAACAGAACAATACATGGATGCTTGGAAATATGAAATTTATTTCTTCGCTCACTCGTGAGATATCCTGGTCAACACTCGAAATAAATTTCATATTTCCGCACATCCATGTATTATTCTCTATTTATTGGAATACTTTGGGTCTAAATAACACACTAGATTGTATCTTCATGTCATTGGTTTGCTTTTGGAATTTTTTTGTTTTTGTTGCCCATACCCTTTAAAGTGCCCCTACGCCAAATATTTTTATCGTCTACTTTGAAACCACTTCTAAAGCCCTAATCAAACGAGAACGCAAGTCATCACAAGTTGGCAGTCACGCTATCTCAACCAGCTGCTCTGAATAGTTTGCCGAAAATATTATGTACCGTGACAAAGTTAAAACTTGTTTAAAACACTCATGAAACCTTTATTTTGTTAATTTGGGTGTTCTAACGACCGCCACAGAAATTCGTGACTGGCAACTTGCGATGACTTGCGTTCTCGTTTGATTAGGGCTTGAAGTTATGAAGAATGTCGTTGAATTTTCGGCTATATCGGTTTTTGGGTTTTTGTAATATGCAAATAGGCATATGATGACGTAAGATAAGGAAAGCAGAATTGTCGACGATTTATTTTCGAAAATATCTTCAAAATTATTCATCAAAATTTCTCCAAACTTTGCATGTGTTTACAACTACTAAACTGAAAAAGATAGTTCAGACAAGTTATATATAGTCGTCATGGTAACCGATTAGTTTCCAGACCTCTTAATTTAAAAAACAAAACTATTTGTTTTCTCTCAAGTGCTGATAATTTTGGAGTTGGTAATATTGAAGGAAGATTCTACAAACTTAACTAATCTTATACTAAAGCCCGAAGTTGTAGTAAACTCTGCTATGGCAGAAAACAAAGATTTTTTGAGCCTAGATTTAGAGGTCTGGAAACAAATCGGTTGCCTAGTTAGGTGGTCTGTATATATGTGCAAAGTTTTGAGAAATTTCGATGTATAAGTTTGAAAATATACATGATATAAAATCTTCCACAATTCTGCTTTCCTTATCTTACGTCATCACATGCTTTATTTGCATATTACAAAAACCCTGATAACTTAAAAACAAAAATCTATATCGCCGAACTTTCAAGGCCATTCTTCATAATCTTAAGGGTGCTTTTAACCTAAACCATAAAAGTTTTGGGGTTAGGGGCACTTTAAGCGTGGCTCCACACAGTTTCTTGAAAAATGGAAAATACAAGTTTTGAGAGTCCAAAACACGTGATTAAACAATTCGGAAAAGGAATAAAACTAAATGTTATGCATAGTTAAACATTCTGACAATCAAAAACTGCTACCAAATAAATAGCAACAGTTGTTGCTATGGCAACAATGACGTTTCAAAATGGCTGCCAATTACCTTTCAAACTAATTTAATTCGGAAAAAACTTTGGTGACCCCCAATTTTTATTTCATTAAAACTTTCCTTGAAGTATGAGTAATCAATAGGCCGATTTAAAAAAATTCTGTAGAACGAAATTTTTTAAAAATTAACAAACATGATTTTTCCGGAAAAAAAATTATTCGTTCCACAGAATTTTTTTAAAATCGGCCTATTGATTACTCATACTTTAAGGAAAGTTTTAATGAAAAAAAAAATTGGGGGTCACCAAAGTTTTTTGTTGGTATTTATTTGGTTGCATTACATTTAGTTTTATTCTTTTCCCGAATTGTTTAATCACGTGTTTTGGACTCTCAAAACTTGTATTTTCCATTTTTCAAGAACCTCTGTGTGGAGCCACCTTAAGTCCAAACTTTGTTTTCTTCTCCGTAAAATCCGATTCCTATACTCAATTCGATTCCCTTCAATTCCAATTTTAGTTCCAATTCAATTTTAGTTTAACCTAACTTAATTTCTGGACGAGAAATTTGTTTTTTTTAGATATAGAACATAGGTTCACATAGATCGAGAACTAAGCATTAGTCGGTTCGCGCATGTGCATGGCCGACGGATCTACGTTGCCGTATAATCCGCGTTTCCTCTGCGTGTGTCGCCGCGGACACTCGCCGTGGGCAGAAGAATGGGAAGGTATGCATAATGCACACATATGTGATACGAGTTGAGTATGTCAGTATAGCACCGAACCAAACTCTTGGCATTTCAAAAAGCAAGGTTTAGAAGTACTTTCTGCCCTAATATAAATTAGACTTTTGACTCCTGCAATCGCGACTTATTATATAATAAGTAATTTAGAAGAATTAAAAAATTCTCCCCGACTTACGACGAACACGTCTATAGACTATATACACTCTATGGTTGTTTACGATATTTGATTTCCCCATGCACTCAAGCTAGGATATGACTTTGCACAAACAGTATCGGGACGAGCAAGGAGAAAACACACCAAGCCGCAATCGGAATGTCAGTTATTTAAGTAATGAGAAGCGTTTTGACTTTATTTACACACAATTTTCACATTTCGAGTTGTTTACATGCAAGGTCAGCCTTGGCTATTAATCAAATACGATCATGACTAATCACGTTGTAAGTAATATTGATAATTGTGAGGCCCGTTTTCCATGTAAACAGAATCTAAGTCTGATTGGGACCTCGAAAAGAAGCTTTTTAACTGAAGACAAGTAATAGCAGTGTATTTTCACCTCTCAAACTCATTACGTTGTTTTAAACGAGATTAGTGGTCATGAGCTGGAAAACCATTGACGTCTTGAAATAACATGTTGATCCAATTATAATGAATGCATCAGGGCATTGAGCTAATCATTTGAAAACTGAGAAACGTTTATTCGTGTAAACAGCTACCGATTTGGCTTCAGCAACAGTTTACACAGGATGTTTACGACACGCTGTATACCCTTTTAGCACCCAGTTGGTAGAGCATCGGACTAGTAAACCGAAGGTCGCGGGTTCGAATTCCAGCCGGGCCAAGTTGTCCCGTATGGTTCGTCACTCGGAGTAAAGGCTCTTTTCCACTCATCACAGAAGCTAGTTCGCAGCTTGCTGCGAGTACTCGAATCTCATTAAAAAGAACTCACAACGAGAAAACAAGCACCGCGAGTAGTTTTAATTAGATGCAAACACTCGCAGCGAGCTGGTTTTTGCGATGACTGGAAAAGAGCCTTAGGCCTGGCCAAACGCTTTCAACATTTCATTCAACATCGTTCAACATTGTTGAATTCAACATGTTGAAAGCGTTTGGCCACCCCTGTTGAATGATATTGAATGATGTTGAACGAAATTTGAACATGTTCAAATTTTCGTTCAACATTTCTATTCTCAAAATGTTGAAAGGTGTTGAACGCATTTGGCCACATTTCATTCAACTTTGTTGAACAGAGACGTGCGCCATGCGGGATATTGTCGATTCCAGCTTTTGTGGTAGCCTGCGTTCAATTAATTGTTATTCATGAATGTTGAACGATGTTGAATTAATTTGGCCACTCGTGCTTTCAACATTATTCAACATCGTTCAACAATGTTGAATGATGTTGAATGCGATGTTGAAAGCGTTTGGCCAGGCGTTATTATTTTTCTCAGTTCTTTATATTCATGCAAGCATGCATGATGCGGTGTGAAATATTTTGACGTGGAAATCATATTATTTCTATTTTAATTCGTTTTACTCTACTTTGTGTAAATAAATATTATAATACAAACCAATTAATTGACTTGAATGACCCTGACAAACGACCTTCTCCTGAATCTCCCGAATGTTTTCTTTTGCCCATTGGCTGTTTGCCACTTTTAATTTTGTTTTTATTGTAATTAGCTCTACTAAAGGCTAAGGCCGTTTAAAATAAATTCCCGATTTATCATCATGAGCGCGCCCGCATCAATTTTTTCTGCCGCGTGAATTTTTTATTTTATTTTTTATTATTAATACAAATTGTTATTTTGAATTGACTTGACTAAAATTAATTAGTTTCCCACGTCCATTTCCGCCTGTCTGTCATCTCAAAACACACGCGTCAGGCCGCATCACGTGGACCGCACGACATACTCGTGACTGTCGGCCATTTTGAAACAGGTAAAGAGTAGACCTTTCCTGATCCTGAAGTGTTGTTGGTGGTGGTGCTGGTGCTGGTGGTGGTGGTACTGGTGCTGGTGGTCGTCGTCGTTGTTGATGGTAGTTGTTGTTTTACTGCCCAACTACTCAAGATAAATGCCAAACGTTCCTTCCTTTTACAACCCTAATCACCTCATATTCCCCTTACTACACGAGCCAAAATCTCCGACTTAAACTTTCCGCTGATGTCATTTAATATAGGAAAGTATACCTAAAGTAAACTATACCCTCTGAAGATGTTACTGGTTAAGTAACGAAACGTCAATAAATATATTTTGTTTTTTAAATGGTTTCCTTTCGTTATAGCATTGCATTTTAAAATTTTGAGCTGGGCTCTTATACTCATTTTGCGATTACGGTTTCCGCCCGGTAAATCACTTGCTACAAAATAACTCTATTTATAGGACGAAATTACAGCATTCTGCTGAGAGAGATGTGCAATGATGTCGTCAATTGGCGAGTTGTCAGGTGTTGCGCACGCATCGTTTTGGCAGGATCCACTCGAAGCCAGTAATGGCGGATAAGGAAGTTCACGGTTTAATCTTATATCGCTCTTTATCCAATTCTAGTGCTTGGTGATTTGGAATTGCATGTATATTAACGTCATTGCTTAACAGCTCTGCCAAAGGAATTTTTCTTCTGGACTTGGGCAACGTCCACCGGTGATAGCGTCATTCGGCTAAGAACACTTTTTCCTGGGTGGAATTTTTTGAGAAAGAAGTTTCTTCTTCAGTTGTACCATGCGTTCATCAAGGTCATGGCCATAACTAGCCTTTGTACACAAATGATAAATTTTAATTAAATACAATACAATACAATACAATACAATACAATACAATACAATACATGAATACAATACAATACAATGCAATGCAATACAATACAATCACGTGCTGGCAGGGCGAGGCCAGGAAACACATATTCTACACTCAAATTTTCCTTCATCAAAAATCCTTAGAACATATAAAAAATATATGTTGGTCAAACGTACGTCGGATGTCCATCGTTGAGGCTGCCGATTTCCAGGGTGCCTTCGTGAATTAATTTGACCGCGACTATTCTATAATAATTCAAATTCATTGAAATATGAAATCACCCTCCAACACAGCGACACGTACTACACCACACGACTCGGCAAGGCACTACACCACACTACACCACACCACACCACACTACACTACACCACACCACACTACACCACACCACACCACACTACACTACACCACACCACACCACACCACACTACACTACACCACACTACACCACACCACACTACACTACACTACACTACACCACACCACACCACACTACATTACACTACACTACACTACACTACACCACACCACACTACACTACACCACACCACACCACACCACACCACACCACACCACACCACACCACACCACACCACACCACACCACACCACACCACACCACACCACACCACACCACACCACACTACACTACACTACACTACACTACACTACACTACACTACACTACACTACACTACACTACACTACACTACACCACAAGACAACACATACTACAATGAACCACATGCACTACACTCTATTCTTTAAACTTACACTATTTCTTTAAGCAATAAGAACTTTTTGCACTTGTCAAAACACAAGTCTTACCTTGTAGCTGAAATATTCTGGAGAAAGACCTTCTAAATAAAGTATTTTTTCTTCTAGTTGTTTTAATCGGCTGTAGACATCGTGTTGCACAGGCTTTACTACACAACAGAACAAACGCAGTCTTCATATAAACAATAAAAGTACACAGCACTTGGAACGAAAGAGTCCATGAAAAGAAGGAATTTGGAATACGATGAAAAAGGTAACGCCGTATTTCTCCTAATATGAGTTATTACATTGACTTAATAATTGTCAGTTGTTTACTGTACAAGCTGTGTTAGTAGTAATACTAACACAGTTTGTACAGCAAACATGCAACTGACAATTATTACTACAGTAACATCAAGCTGCAATTTCTGAAACTAACTAACAGTGTTTAACTGGAAACTTACTGTTACAACGCGACTTGTGGACCTACAAGTACTTGTAACCGAATAGTTAAGACTCGTTCCCGAAGGACTGGGCACAGTCTAAGGTATAATTACCTTAAATAACCTTGCTCTGCTATCTGAGTTCTAGTGGCTCAATGGTTAGAGCGTCTGGCTAGCAATTCAGAAGGTTGCGGGTTCGAGTCCCGCTTAGAGCTCAGAGTTTTTATGAGTATTACTAACTAACACAGCTTGTGCAGCAAACAACTGACAATTATTACTAACATCAAGCTGCAATTTCTGAAACAAACTAACATTGAAACTTACTGATATTATGGTATGAGTGTACGTATACATGCAGTGTATGCGGTACATTTGCAAGATTGGTGTAACGTAAAAGACGTTTGGTAGACGTTCGCTCCAGCCAGGGAACAGGGTTAGAACCTGCAACCTTCTAATGACCGATTAGACGCTCTAACCATACATTGAGCTAAGATTCGGACAGAGAGCTAACCAGTGGCGCAACTACTGGGTGGGAGGGGTGGGTAAACCCCATGGGCCCCGAGCAAAAGGAATTAATTAGGGCCCCCGAGCATTTTGTGACGTCATTATTATTATGTCATGACATTATATTATATTATATTATATTATATTATATTATATTATATTATATTATATTATATTATATTATATTATATTATATTATATTATATTATATTATATTATATTATATTATATTATATTATATTATATTATATTATATTATATTATATTATTATCATGTCTTCCACTAGGCTATGCGCGCAGGCTATGCGGAATGGAATGAATGCAGTTATGAATCTATTCAAATAATCTGCCCACTTTAACAGATTTTGAATCGGAGTGTGAGTGATTAGATTTTGCTCAAAAGTGCCCTCAAAGTGCAGGAAATGCCATTTCAGATTCAAACATTTTCCGGGGGAGCATGCCCCCGAACCCCCCTAGAAATGCGGTCACTAAATGCGCCACTTAGACCATTCAGTCACAGGACGACATCAACGGCCAAAAGATGAGAACTGGTGCTTAAAGGGCATATGACTCGAAAATTAAGTTTGTCTTATTGAAAAGAACATTTAAAATGATAAAATAACATCTTTCGCAGTTTTTGGTTTCCTTGCTTCGTTTTTGAGATATTCCAGTTTGTTTGATATGCAAATGACACAACTTTCTACGTCACATGTGCATAATATGTATTATGAGTTACCGAGAGAAGGTTACATATCTTTGCTATTGTGAGACGAAATCACTTGGAATTCTACATGTTTGGTGTTGTGGGTAGAAACACGCACATGCTTCCTTTGAGTTAAGCCCATGTTTTCATAATAGCAAAGATATGTAACCTTTTCTGATAACTCATTATGCACATGTGACGTAGAAAGTTGTGTCATTTGCATATCAAACAAACTGGAATATCTCAAAAACGAAGCAAGGAAACCAAAAATTGCAAAAGATGTTATTTTATCATTTTAAATGCTCTTTTCAATAAGACAAACTTAATTTTCGAGTCATATGCCCTTTAAGATTGATGTCAATACAGACACTGGGATCATTTTAGCAGTCACGCTGGGGCGTTTTGTAAGCCATTAAACTCGCTTTAAATATCAAATATAATAGTCAGTTAACCGTGACTTCTTTAAATCGTAAAATTCATGTTGCCTTTTAACCGCTTGAGATGCTATATCATACACTCGGAGGAGTGTTTCATCAGGAAATCCAAACACTTCGAAGTTTGTTCAAAAACCTCGACTTAATTTTCTCTTAAAATACTGATTTGTTTGAGAAGCTATATCAAACACTCGGAGGAGTGTTTCATCAGGATATCCAAACACCTCGGAGTTTCTTCAAAAACCTCGACTTCGCCTCTGTTTTCAACAAACGTCTCAGTGTTTGGATATCTTGATGAAACACTCCTCCTCGTGTATGATATATTACATACATGTGGTGTAATGTAACACACGTTTGATAGAGTTCTCAAGCCCAATTCTCAGAAACATTTTCTGAGTATTTGAGCTTGACAAACGTCCACCAAAAGTCTCGGTAGCTTACTGTTAGTTTTCAGATGTGATTCGATATTGTCAAGGCGTTCTTCGACACCATACGGTAACTGGTCAAAATTTTCTGTCTTCTGTCGTTTCGATGGTACCGAGTGTAGTATGGTATCCACAGTGATATCATCTGACTTCATGATCTCGTTTTCTCTGTGCGCATCTGTTACTAATAAAAGAGAAAGATTCACAATAACCAAGGGTGATCGATTAATCGGTTTACATGCATGCGCGAGCTTGGTGTAATGTGACAGATGTTTTGTAGACATTCGTTCGTCAGGCTTGATTTTGTTCAGAACATTCTACTGCAGACAGGTCACAGGGATCGGACCTGCAACTTTCTAAAGACCGGTTAGACACTCTAACCACTGATCTATGTAACTCCAGGGTTGCTGATCTGAATATTTCTAGAGCCACAGGGATAGCGGATGGTACAATAAATGATTTTCGAACTCAACAGATAAACAATAAATAAGACTTTAATTAACAAATAAACGATTAGCTTGGGTAAGCTGATGTAGGTTATACGAAGAAGTAGAGTCGGTTGCGAAATTTAGCCAATGGGAACCGTAGAACTGTAGCGCTGTTGAACTGCTGAATACTGTTGAATACTGTTTGTTCGAACTGAAATACGACAACGGATAATCTATGTTAGCTAATGTTAACTAATGTTACGCATGCAAATACTGATAAATAAAAATACTAATTATACGCGATTACATACAAGAATAAATGGACTTACGTACTTTGGTTTACACTTGTACCAAGTAGCGATAGTAGATTGAGTAGATAGGTAGATTGGGTAGATTGAAATAAAGTCCCTTAACTTTGGTAGCGTCTGTACTGAAACACAGTCTTGACTATAATAATTCTGTCCTTAGATTGTTACCAATTAGAAATACCCTGAAGGCGTTTCCGTAGGAACAAAGAAGTACTAAATAATAAAGGTTCTATTGTACTAACTAAATAATTATTAAAGTTTAGCCGTTTCAAACTAACAATCTATACTGAGGCTTCCACGGAGATCTAACGTTGCAAGTTTCATAGTCATTACCAGAAATTAATGACAAAATGGCCACCGCTTGAAAGCCAATTTACATATATTCCTTAGAGAATGGCGTCCCATTTTGAACAGTAAAAATATAAGGCGAATACATTAAAGTAAGAATATCTACGATCTGCCAAATTGTGTTAAAAATAGTAAACAAATAAACCGGTCATGCACCACTGGATTGAGAGTTGATAGAGGAACCTTTATCTTGCATGTAATAGATTACATATTGACCTAATTGGCTGAAGTTGTATACCTGCAATTCAGCAACTACCCGACTTGTAATGACAACAAGACCATGGGCATTTTGAACTCACCATGATTAATGGAGGCTCAAACATTGACAAACGATAGCTCGAGAGACATAGTCATTTGGCAGATCGTAGGTACTCCTGATTTAAACAAATAAGGAAGTGAATAATTTGAAAATCGCTGTTGCTTAAATAGCGAGGTCGGCAAATAGTAGGCGAGATACTCAATTAGCAGAATTTTCAGGACTATATGCAAATTAGCCCTTAAGCGGCGGCCATTTTGTCATCAATTTCTGGTAATGCATATGTATGCCCCTAAGCCGTAGACTTTGCATATGAGATGTAGTTGAGATGATATGATCAATTGTACGTATAAATGTATTGCATGTGGTACGTTTGCGAGCTATTGCATCATGGACAGGTCACACACGCCGAATTTAGGGCCTGCAAGATCCTGTAAAAAATTTGGCAAAACTTGGCACGGAATAAATTTGCATAATTAACTACCATTGTTAATAGCCATGGCTATATCCGAAGATTTTGAAGGCCATTGAAGACTTATGACATACGAATCCTAGCTTTAAAATGCAGGAATTGTTGAAGAAAGCAATTACGGTTGAACTTTGTCAACTTTCGGCTGGAATAATCAACGAAAATGCACTTTAGTCTACCCAGAGACCCTTTGGTTTATACTTTTTCGGTTTCCACAACAACTGAAACTTGAATTACGCTACACTATAGCCTACAATTTAACAAAATTAAATCTCATTAACTCTTGGTCAGTTGACAGTCTTCGATAGCTAAATAAACCAAAAAACAATACGAAAAACCTGTTACTTTGCTGACCGTCGAATTTGCTTTTGTTCGGCAGATATTTTCCCCTTCAATTCCTTTTTGTCGCTAAAAATATTATTGGCAGAAGGTCGGTAACTCTAAAACATATTGGTTTCTTCATTGTCATGATCTGTAAGAAAGTTTAGACCGAATTTCCTGGTGGGTCACAGTGTTTAAAGAACTTGGACGTACGTTTGTCGAACAGCGGCCGGAAACTTGCAGGCCCTCTCAAAACTATCGCCTCTAGGGCCTAGTCTCGTTGTGCATAATGGGATCAGTCACCATTTTGTTTACAGGATCTGGCAGGCCCTCTCAACAGTGCGACCTGTCCATGATGCAATAGGGCCTGTGGAGGAGGCAGCGAAAGACAGGGTCACAGGGACAGGGGTCGAACCTCCAACTTTCTAATGACCGGTTAGACGCTCTAACCATTGAGCTACTGAGGCTCAGATGGAGTGCTAAGGTTGCAAATTCATAGTCATATGCAGTGTTTCCACAATGCAACGTTAAAAATTCCTTGATTTGGTCTTAAAAATTCCTTGAATTTCCTTGAAATGGGATGTAATTTCCTTTAAATTTCCTTGATTAGCCAAAGGTAATTCCATTTCCTTGGTATTATTAACGTATTGAGGGCCTTTGTGGGCGGTATATTTACATAAAACAACTACATAGTAGAAATGTATTCTGGGATAGATATTCCTGAACTTAAATTACTGATTACTGGACCACATCACTCACATGCTTGCGTAGGTAGAGACCAGGCCCCTGTCAGGCTTGTTTTGAACATGCATAGTGCTTATGAGCAATGGAAATTAATACATAAAACATGGCTGAAGGAAATCGGGATTTTGTGGCATGGTGCATAGAAAAAGCACGAATCCCGAAATACTTTACTATTCTTTACTAATATTTGGACTTTTGTCCTGCTTCTGTTAAAATATCCTTAGATTTCCTTTGATTTTTCAAAAATTCCTTAGATTTTTTTTTATCCTTGAAATTTCCTTTTTTGATCAAAATTTCCTTGAAAAAGGAAATTTCCTTGAAAGTGGAAACACTGGTCATATGTATGCTCCTAAGCAGGTTTGCATATGAGATGTAGTACGTATACATGCATGTAGTGTTTGCAAGCTTGGTGTAATGTAACAGACATTTGGTAGAGCTCAAAATATTCAGAAAATGTTTCTGAGCCCCAATAACCGGTTATCTCTATAATCGGAGAGTTTTTTACATTAAAACATCCATTTCGTTTGTCCACCAACCTGTTATGTGGCTTTTTTGACCAACACGCGGTAGAAAAACGGCATCGACTCTAGCGCAGCTAAATTCTAACAGAACAGAGAAACATGTGAATTCAAACGCGTATGTGTTGTGCATATAATAAAATATCTAAGTATTTGCTAAGCTTTCGGCCTGTTGAAGCAGGCATTCATCAGAGCAATATAATACTCCATTTCTCGATTAACTATGCTGGAATTGAAGCCACATCTATGCAGTGTTGAATACTGGCTAAAACTTCTAAAAAAAAACCCTTCCTGACCATTTTCTGTTTTCTGTAAATTGCAGAATTCTCTTTGATTCTGGATATCAACATCAAGTCTTTTTTTCCTTAGAAACGCGGCAATCCTACGATCCATTTCGCTCTTGCTCGCAGTTATCTGGACCAGAGAAGGATCCACTTCTAGCAATAAAAAACACAAGTAACATTACGGAAGAGGTATAAATTTTATACGGAAGAGGTATAAATTTGATACGGAAGAGGTATAAATTTGATACGGAAGAGGTATAAATTTGATACGGAAGAGGTATAAATTTGATACGGAAGAGGTATAAATTTGATACGGGAGTAAGTTAAACAATTATAAGAAAGGATTAAAGATACGTAAGTAATATTCAGTATTAATATAGTACATGGGACACAACCCTCTATATATCATATATATCATCTGTATAGTCTGTATCATCCATATATCTTTTGTCTTGTTTTTGACTCGTATTTTGGGCTATGGGACACAACCCTCTATATATCATATATATCATCTATATATCATCCATATATCTTTTGTCTTGTGTTTGACTCATATTTTGGGCTCTCAAGATTTTTTTCATTTCAACACCTATTTCTTAAACTTTCAAGACATTTTTGTGGAGGCCCCCCTTAACCATTATTTTGTGGGGGGCCCTGGGCGACCGCCCAGTCCGCCCTGTCCTAAATCCGGCAATACTACCATCTGAGTTCTAGTGGCTCAATGGTTAGTGCATCTGGCTAGCACTCGGAAGGTTGTGGGTTCGAGTCCTGTCTGGATCTCAGAGTTTTCTCAGTTAAACTACTTACGACAGACAGCTTGTACAGCAAAACAACTGACAGAAACTTTTGTAAACAGTTCCACTATTAGGGCGATAGAGGTGTTCTATTGCCATGACAGTAAACCTTACCTGAAGACTTGCTTTGTCTTTCTCTATAATTTTTGTCATTATTGTTCAATTTCTTTACAGACTTGATCCCAACACTGCCATTATTTCCCTGGTCTTCCCCTCTCTCTGACCCATGGATTTCTTGAGTATTTTCCTTGACAAGGACCTTGTGGTAAGAGTAAATAATATGCCATTGTTCACAGTGTGGAATACTTAGAAATGCGAAAATCTGTTATTCAAAAATGTCATGCCCAGGTGATTGCCTAGGGGCATATATGATCACTGTTGGAATTGATCCAAACCACAGAATAACAGTCAATAACCAACGAGAAGTCTAGAGTAGCTCATGTTGTTGCCTTTGAAGGTTAATATCCTTGCACATATTACGGTACTTGTGCATCTCATTTGTTACCATCAGCATCACCAATATTCATTAATGCCAATGATGCTGGTTGAACTTACCAGGATGGCATTAATCAATGGTGATGCTGATGGTAACAAATTAGATGCACAAGTAACATGTGCAAGGATATTAACCTTAAAAAAATTAATGCCATCCTGGTAAGTTCAACCAATATTGTTTACCCTCTTGCACCTCAGTCATCACATCACCATCCACCATCTTAAAATCATTGCATTGCCATCCTAGTAAGCTATGATCACCACCAATCAACAAACTTTGACCAACAAAAGTACTGGGGAACTTGCCAAGATGGTGTAGGATGGCATCAGTGATGGTGTATATTGTTTTTTGTGAAATGCTCATCGGGCAAGTCAACACAGTTGCAGGAATATCTGGGATTGATACATCATTCAAGGGGCCACTGGAAGCTCCCTGGCCTGAACTGGGAAGCTTTCAGGGCCCCAAGATGTGTCAATCCCTAACGCTTCAGCTCATATCAGCAGGTGATTGGTAGGTTTGTAAAGGGTGGTTGATTGGTCAGGGGTGGTTGGCTTGGGATAGAGAATGGGACAACCCCCCCCCTTTATACCCCCCTTTATGTTGAGATTGGATTTCAATCAATGTCAAGTAAGTAATGACTCAAAACACATTCTTCATTTACAGTCAAACTGGATGTTCTTTCCCATGTGACCTTGCAATATTGATAGCAACATTGTAATGTTGACTTGCAAACGGTACACAGCGACTCCTTGGCAAGTTGCTAAAAATTCGCATTTTAAATATCGAACTTCACATAACATGAAGTTCTATTGAAAGTCAGAACAACTAACTCTAAGTAAACTTCATGTTATGTGAAGTTCGATATTTACAATGCGAATTTTTAGCAACTTTCCAAGGAGTCGCTGTGGATCATTTGCAAGTCAACATTGCAATGTTGCTGCCAATATTGGAAGGTCGCGCGGTAAAGAACATCCGGTTTGACTGTAAGTACGTTGTTACTCGGAATAACTAGTTGATTCACTATTCTGTGCTCCATACAGTCATACTGTCTGACTGTCGTACTCGTATAAATGTACTATGTACATAAAGTATAAAGCATTAAATATATACAAGATAAACACAAGACTTGCATGCTTTTATGTCTCCTGCGTAATCATGGACAAAATTGTCCAACGTCGTACCTGAACTTTGTCTAAAAACTCCAAAACAAGTTTCCAGAACACCGAATTTCTCACCGAACCCTTGACGAAGGGCGGGATTTTATCGTAATTTATTCGGATTTCCACACACTCTCCGCCGATCTGGGAAAAACGTAGAAAGAACTATTGAGTATGAAATACAACTACACCTCCATTATTAAAAAAAAGCCTGCATTATTGAAATAAAACACCTTTCTCAAATATTGTTCAAAAAGCTTCACAACATCCACCATCTTGAATGACGAGACCAGAGTGGACTGGGGCGAAGGGAAAAAAAGGGTGGTTGCTAAGTTCCTCGACTTTAGGACTGGGTACCATATTAGGAAAACTTTGACTTCGTCAAAACATGTGTTTAGTTTAGTTTCTTGAAATAGTTCTTTTTTCTGTTGTTTTGAACCATCTTTTCTTAGGATTGCCCTGCCGAACAGGACGCATTTAGCATGTTCTTTCATGTAAGTACAATTGTTTGTATCAAAAAAGGAAATTTAGGGTACTTTCATCTTGCAGTTTATAAAGTTTTGTTTAGTAAGTTAGTTTCAGAGAATGCAGAAAGCTCTGAGCTGTAGAAAAAAATTTAAGGAAACTTAGCCACAAAATACTCCAAGATATATATATTGTATGTGCACGTACACTTGTTGAAAATTTTTTTGAACAAAACCAATATTTATATGTATATACATTATGTATATTTGTATTATACAATACAGATAAAATAGTGTCTTAAAGATCTGTTGTATGATGAAAATAGCTCCTGTCCATAAGTTTTTGATATAAAAACAATACAGCTATGTACAGTATATATATATATATATATATATATATATATATATATATATATATATATATATATATATATATATATATATATATATATTAATATATATACAGGTATATATTATTTCAATGAGTATATATATATATATATAGTTGCCATGGGTACCTATTAGCGATAATGCAACGCTCACTACCCTTGTGGAAGTTTGAGCACTCTGGGCCCATGCGCACTTCACGCTATCTGAATGTATTTCACCGATGCTGTCCCACATGTGGTTGTCACCGACGATCGCATGTGTATAGGTAAGTAATTGATGAAATTCATTCAGATTGTTCCAAGCTACACTGATGAGCCGTTGTACAGCGAAACACCGTGTCTGTAGATTGAACTATATATATATATATATACCGTATATATACATATATATAATTCACAAGTTGTTCAAGTCTGCTAGCAGTTTTGTTCTGAGTTGGTGGGACAACCCTGTAACAAGCTGTTTGTAACAAGTTGTGATCACTTGTTGCACGTTATAACGTTATTCCAACAAGTTTGCTCTGTCATTGGTTTTAAAACATTTCTACAAGGTTGACAACAGGCAAGCTTGTAGCAGCTTAATGTTCAAAATAACACCTACATTCAATCAGGCCTTATAAAATCACCTGCTTGATTAGGTCAGACATTTCTGCCAAGAAACTAAAATTTCTGACTTATGGTGCTTCCCAATGGGCAACCATTTTCTATAATAGTGATGTTCTTTTGTAGATATCTCTGGAACATGAAATTCTTTTGCACCCTCGTTATTTTGGTCCTAATTTACTACAGACAGTGAAGCAAAAGCTGTTCACAGAAGTTGAAGGAACTTGCACTGGAAAGTGAGTACCGTACAAATTTAAAGTGCTAGCACTCTAGGTTATTTTTTTAATACTGTACAACTCAGAACATTTTTAGCCTACGTTATAACCATAAAATAGTAAATACCATAAAATAGTAAATACCAGAAGTCCAACTTGCATGAAAAGTTGTCCCCCTTTTTTCCAATGAGCATTATGCCATCCTACACCATCCTGGTAAGTTCCACTGGTACTTTTGATAGTCAAAGCTGCTGGTGGAACTTACCACGATGGTGTAGGGTGATGGTGACACGATGACGACGATTGAGATGCTGGAAAGGTAAAAAGTGCTAGTGAAACTTACCAGGATGGTATAAAATGGAGATGTTTGACGTGTGTGAGGTGACACGCGCAGAGACACAAACATCAGGGGTGCCAGTACTCAGTCAGACTTCTGCTTAGTTCTTTGTTTTGTGCTATAACTTTGATACAGTACTTATCTAAACCACTGTTGTACTTATCTAAACACTCATATTTTTGTAGGTATGGTTTCATTATTGCAGTAACCACTATTGATAATATTGGTGTGGGGGCAATTCAAGCTGGCAGAGGCTTTGTGGTGTATCCAGTCAAGTATAAGGTGAAAAACACATTAAGTATTACAGTTTTCACAATGATAGAGCTCAGAGCTTTCAATGAATAAAATACGCCAGCGCGATGGATCGCGCTCGCCAGAGCAGATTTCACAACTGGGCAGCGCGATTTGTTTTTTCTTGAAAAACAGCGCCGGTTTATGTTGATGACTTCCTGTTACATTTCCTGGGTCAATTTTAACAGTCTATTATCATAAAAATGAACTTCAAACCAATGTTTTAAGTGTCATTTGTGGTTTTCATCTGCACAACTAGCATAAAGTTTGAGATTTTGTAGTGTTTATCCCGATATTGCTGCGCCGGAACATGCAGCGGACGTCCCCGTGAGCAAACGAACGCTATTTTGCATTTTCGCCGATTTCGGCTAGTCTTTTAATAATACGAATATCAATTAAACAATATGCAGCAAGACAATACAGTACGTCACTGGAGAGTGCAGTTAGCCTGCCACTAGAAACAAACTAAAAATATTTAATATCTAAGTTACCCGTTAATTTAATAAAACTAAGAACAATTTATCTCCCTGTGATGCCATAATTCGTAAATATGCGTACATAAAGTTGTTCAAAACCACGCCGATCAATCGCGCTGGCAGAACGAACTGGGGAGCGTGTGGGCAAGCGCGATCGCGCTCGCCTCATTGAAAGCACTGGAGCTAGATTTGGATTTTTGTTATTTTGATATCTACCGTATATCTATCTATTGGTCGACCGTAGTTGGAGGCACCCTAAGGCAGGAGTGCGTGCATAGTCAATCGAGATATGGTCTGGAAACTCGGCAAACTTCAAAGCACCTATAATGAGCTAGGATTTTATGTTGAACTGTACCTTACACCATGCACATCCTTGTGAAACGTTGCTATTGGACAATTACTAAAATACAAATATGTGTTCAGTGACCGTGCACCATGCACAAAAATGTATAAAGGCGAACAAAAAGATAGACCAAAGACTTTAGCTGAGTTTCTAGACCATATTTCAATTGACTATGGTGCTTGCCACTCCTATCCCAGATTGTGTTGATTTTACGGAGGGAGGAAAACTGGAGAACTTGGTGAAAAACCCTCAGAGCACAGGAGAGACCAACTAAACTCTACTCACATGGTTCAAGCTCGAGAACGGGGTTATTCCCCGACGGTCACCCATCCAAGTACTAACCCCGTCTAACCGGGTTTAACTGTTGGTGAGAGGCAGCCCTAACAGCACACGCCACCCATGCTCCATAGTACAAATATACAATGATATACAGTGTACATTTGTACTATGGTTGTGGTTTGAAATTAGACATGTATAATGTACACAGTATATAGAAAGATTTCAACCAGTTGGAACACGTTTTCTAGATTTTCTAGTTTATGATATTTTTAGGCAATAGTTTTCAGACCTTTTAAAGGTGAAGTTCTTGATGCTGTTGTGACCCAAGTTAACAAGGTAGGTAATTGTATGTTTCATATTTTTTGTCTGCCTGTCTGTCTGTCTGTCTGTCTGTCTGTCTGTCTGTCTTTCTGTCTGTCTGTCTGTCTGTCTGTCTGTCTGTCTGTCTGTCTGTCTGTCTGTCTGTCTGTCTGTCTGTCTGTCTGTCTGTCTGTCTGTCTGTCTGTCTGTCTGTATGTATGTCTGTATGTCTGTCTTTCTAGACTGTCTGTCTGTCTGTCTGTCTGTCTGTATGTATGTCTGTATGTCTGTCTGTCTTTCTAGACTGTCTGTCTGTCTGTATGTCTGTATGTCTATGTCTGTCTGTCTGTATGTCTGTCTGTCTGTCTGTCTGTCTGTCTTTCTAGACTGTCTGTCTGTCTGTCTTTCTGTCTTTCTGTCTGTCTTTCTAGACTGTCTGTCTGTGAGTTTGTTTAATTCTTCATTTGTTTGTTTATGTACTGACATATTCTGGTAGATATGTATATGATCGTGTTTAGTTTAATCTGAAAAAAACAACATATTACCTTGTTTAGTTGGCTTTAAAATCAAAACGACATACAGGAAATTCATTTTGATATAATATATATGATATACGGTATGATTCAGCAAAATCCATCCACCATTACTGCTACGACACTTGTTTGAAGACTAGTTTGACAGAATGTTGGAGAGATACCAGCATTACATCCATGCCAGGAGAGATGAACAGGACTTTCAGAATGATGCTTGCCTGTTATCATTGTAATTTAGAGCATTTGTTGTTGATGAAGGAAACTTCAATACAGGGGTGGAAAAAATAATTTTCTTCTTGGGAGCACGTCCTAAAGTTTAAAAATTTTCTGCAGACTTGCAGGGTATATTTGTGTTAAATTGAATCAGTGCCCGTATTGAGTGTAATTTAAAATTAAGAGAAGATTTCCTGCGAGTGCCACTTGCTTGCTCAACTATATTTTCCACCCCTGCTTCAATAATATTCTTCTATCATTAGGTTGGATTGTTTACTGAGATTGGACCCCTTTCATGCTTTGTGTCCAGACATGTGAGTATTCTTTAAAACTCAAAAAATATTTTCTTGGATTTTGTGATTGACAAGTATGATTCTTTAATGTAAAAATATTTGTGTAGTGTGTAGTTCATTTTATTATATTTATACAAGGCCCTACTTACTAACAAACATTATGATTACTTATATTTTAGTCAATCCCAGCAGATATGAAATTTGATCCGTCCACAAATCCTCCATGTTACAAGACTGATGAGGAGGTTTGCTTTGAATTTGCTTTTAATTCTATTCTTAATAATTACCATCAACATCATTACAGTACCATCATTATCATCATCACCATAATCATGATAATCATCATCATCATCATCACAATCAGCAGCAGCATCATTACCATTATCATCACCACCACCATGACCACCACCATCATCATCATTATTACCATTATCATGATTATCACCATTTTCATTAACATTATCATTACCATTTTCATTAACATTATCATCCACATCGTCATCACCTTTATCATCATCATTATCATCATCATTAAATCACCATTATCATTACCACCATCATCATCACCATCATAATCCTCACCATCTACAATAATTGTCTTTTTGCTTTGTTTTAATTTATTTTTTGTTGCTGTCGCTGTTGCTGCTGTTGTTGTTGCCACTGCTGTTGTCAGTGTTGCTGTTGCTGCTTGTTGTTGCTGCTGTTGTTAGAAGTATGACTATGTATATTTGTTTTGTCAGGATGTTGTCATTCAACATAAAGATGAAATAAGATTACGGATTGTTGGTACCAGGGTGGACGCTAATGACATTGTAAGTTTTCTTTCATTTAGTCTGCAAAGCTGGAGGTTTTAATGATTTTGGGCTTGGGACTCTGAGCTCTGAAACGCGAAGCTAAACTGAGTAACTGACTCTCTATTGTCCTTGTCAATGCACAACTAAAACTTTTTTTATCGTTTAGTTCGCCATTGGATCGCTGATGGATGACTTCCTAGGTACAGTGTATATATATATATATATATATATAGATAGATATACTAATGAATTTTAGAAATATATATATATATATATATATATATATATATATATATATATTTCTAAAATTCATTAATAATTCATGAGGAAAACACAAAGAAAAATCATGAGCGTATCGGATCTATATATGTGATATAGACTCGCTCTAAGTTTCTCGCTGGTTTTTAACGGCTGAGATAAGCTTAATTTTCAAAATTACTACGCCAATGAACGTATGAAGTGATTCTTTTTAGAAGCCATTTAAAAACCTTGCAGTACGGGCTTTATCGGCTCTAAAACACTCGGCTATCGCCTCGTGTTTTATATCCGATAAAGCCCTCCTGCGCGGTTTATAAATATTACATATATATATATATATACTGTATATAGTTCAATCTACAGACACGGTGTTTCGCTGTACAACAGCTCATTAGTGTAGCTTGGAACAATCTGAATGAATTTCATCAATTACTTATACACATGCGATTGTCGGTGACAACCGCATGTGGGACAGCATCGGTGAAGTACATTCAGATAGCGTGAAGTGCGCATGGGTCCAGAGTGCTCAAACTTCCACAAGGGTAGTGAGCGTTGCATTATATATTTATAAATTAAATCTAAATTAAATCCTTCACCAGAAGGTTGCAGGTTCCATCCTTGTCTGGGACTCAGAAATATTTTCTGAGTAATTGAGCTTGACGAACGTCCAACAAACGTCTGTTACAGTACACCAAACTCCCAAACGTACCACATGCACTACATGTATACTACGTACAACTTATCATATCACTTTAACAACATTTCATATGCAAACGCTACCACTCAGGAGCACATACAGTAAGACTGTGAATTTGCAACCTTAGCTCTCCATCTGAGCCTCAGTGGCTCAATGCTTAGAGCGTCTAACCAGTCATTACAGTCGTTGGCACCTACAGCGTGTACACCGCCCGTCAAAACATGTTCTAAATTTAAGCCAAAGTTAACCGTTTTGAAATCAACACCGTGGGATTGGCGAGACGTGATTGGCTAAGGGCACATTCATGTGACAATAATGCATTGGTTCGAATGTATCGAATGAAAACCTAATACGTTTCCAAGGTAAACATTTAACTTTGACGTTGACATAAAACATGTTTTGACGGGCCGTGTACACGCTTAGGTGCCAACGACTGTAGAAGGTTGCAGGTTCGAACCGTGTCTGGGGCTCTGAAATCTTTTCTGAGTAATTGTGCTTGACGAACGTCCACCAAACGTTTATTACACCAAGCTCGCAAACGTACCACATGCACTACATGAATACTCATTGTAATTTTTCCCCTAGGTGTTGTCGGTGGATAGTCATGGAAAT
Source organism: Paragorgia papillata (assembly GCA_035771165.1). Taxonomy (NCBI): domain Eukaryota; kingdom Metazoa; phylum Cnidaria; class Anthozoa; order Scleralcyonacea; family Coralliidae; genus Paragorgia; species Paragorgia papillata. The sequence continues at coordinate 2,245,843 of JAWNZC010000250.1, read as the reverse complement.
ATCGCTTCTCGTTCGAACCTAAACTCAACTTGGATATGCAATACTTTATGCCAATATCCTTTACAACATGTGCGGTCAAGATCTATCCGCTCATGACCATAAGCTGTATTGTGCTATCATCCTTTTTTTTTTTGTTTCCTTAGGGTTTTTTAACTCGATGTACACAAGGCCGCGCCGGTTTTTTTTTTATTCAATTTACGTCACTTTATTTCTTAATATATATTTATAGAGTATATCAAACTTTTTCAAACCTCAAAATGTAAATCTTGTTAAATTTTACACCTGTTTACACCAAGAAGCTAAAACTTAAACACATCACAATTCAGAATATCGCAAGGTGTTTGATTTCCTCTAGAAACGAATTTGGAACCGTAGTGTACTAAAACTTCAACGGTTCCGTTTGTTTACTTGGTGTCGGACGAGTTCTGAACTGTACCAAAACTGGTATGGTCCTGTCTGTTTACCGACAGTACGGGACAAATTCTGAACTGTACCAAAAACTGGTATGGTCCTGTCTGTTCACCGACAGTACTGGACAAATTCTGAACTGTACCAAAACTGGTATGGTTCTGTCTGTTTACCGATAGTATCAGACGAATTCTGAACTGTACCAAAACTGGTATGGTCCTGTCTGTTCACCGACAGTACTGGACAAATTCTGAACTGTACCAAAACTGGTATGGTCCTGTCTGTTTACCGACAGTACTGGACAAATTCTGAGCTGTACCAAAACTGGTATGGTCCTGTCTGCTTACCGACAGTACGGGACAAATTCTGAACTGTACTAAAACTTGTATGGTCCTGTCTGCTTACCGACAGTACTGGACAAATTCTGAGCTGTACCAAAACTGGTATGGTCCTGTCTGCTTACCGACAGTACGGGACAAATTCTGAACTGTACTAAAACTGGTACGGTCCTGTCTGTTTACCGACAGTATCAGACGAATTCGGAACTGTACTAAAATTGGTACGGTTTGATCGGTTTACCGACGGTACTAGACGAATTCGGAACTGTACCAAAACTGTTACGATCCTGTCTGTTTACCAACAGTACAGGACGAATTCGGAACTGTACCAAAAAACTGTTACGATCCTGTCTGTTTACCGACAGTACTGGACGAATCCGAAACTTTACCTAAATTTGAACGGTACTGTCTGTTTACCGACAGTACTGGACGAATTCGGGACTGTACCAAAACTGGTATGGTCCTGTCTGTTAGTGTTTATCAACAGTATGGTTACGATCCTGTCTGTTTACCGACAGTACTGGACGAATTTGGAACTGTACTAAAACTGGTATGGTTACGATCCTGTCTGTTTACCAACAGTATCAGACGAATTCGGGACTGTACCAAAACTGGTCCGGTCCTGTCTGTTAGTGTTTATCAACAGTATGGTTACGATCCTGTCTGTTTACCGACGGTACTGGACGAATTCGGTTACGAATACAGTTAATCGAGCTGGGGGGCTGTCAGCATGGAAAAGTGACTTTATTTTAATAATATAAAAGTGTAATAATAATTATTAGTATAAATACACAGGTGATTATAGAAAATCTCGTGCGATGATTGGTCGAGCTACCTCGGATTAATTCCCGATAATCACCTACAGCGTTTATTCAAAATGGCCACCAGCCGGTTTGTCAATAACAGAAGAGGAAATTAACAATTTTAAAGAAAACGCTGTTCCTAAAAGTATGAAAATGTGTATTTATACTAAAACAATTATTCGCTTCAGGCTCAATGAATATCGGTGAATAATAACCTCGACTTCGTCTCGGTTATTATACACCGATATTCACCTCGCCTTCGGCGAATAATTGTTAAATAAAACACAGATATATAAAGACGCAGCTGGAGCCATACTAAAATATACAATACGTTTAATGTTTGATATAACTTTCTCATTAATACAAATGCATGAGGAAGGGATAACAGTAGGGGGGGAAATAAATTCCCATTTAGAAACTGCTCTCCTTATATTAATAAAATAGATAACAAACAAAATAATGAAAATCCTAAGAATTCGATACTAAAAATGACAAAATATAGTAAGTGATTTAGCCTCGACAACGGCAAAGAGTTCCAGTCACTTATATATCTATTTAAAAAAATACTAAAATGTACTAACATGTCCTGGTCTTAATTTATAGTTATGATTATATCTTGCAACAACTCTGATCTATAGAAACTAAATATTTAAATTTATCAATGTCACAATAGCCAAATATAATTTTATAAAGTTGCACTAAACAGATATTTTCTACGTGGCTCCAAGGTCGGCCAATTCAAAACTTTAAACCTTTCAACATAGGGTTGATCAAAATCACAAATTAATCTTGTATAGCTCGTCGCTAAACGAGGCTATGCAATAGATGAGTTCTAGATGAGTTCTATAGCTTCATGTTATTCCAGTAGTGGCCGCCGTTGAATGCTATGACAAACGAGTCAGGAACGCCCACGGCACCTACACGATACTTACATCTGTCGAAAGTTGAATACATGGCCACATCAGCGCCCACAGTCCACTTTTTAATTTAGTTTTGCTGTTTTATCGTATGTTCTCGTTGGTATCGCGTGGGTTGGGCTCAGACACGTGTTTAATTAAGCAATGTTTTTGTTACGACATCTTGGAGGATTATGCAATTTACATATACAAACACAATTTACATGTTTGACTCGTATCACCCTATAGTTCAAGCCGTTGGGGTTATAGCGATGTAGCTGGCCAGAAAATTTCTCTGCCAGCCATGAACAACGTGCTTTCAGCACTGAACGACGATGAACAATGTGCGACCGCTGATCTTATTCCACCTTATATTTTTCTTTGAATGTGTGGGATCAGCCGCGCCCACAGTCAAGTGATTATTAACCGATCAATAACTAGACCTTTTACACTGTCATCATCGTCTGCGATGGATAGCCTACTATACTATACTACAACATATGATAATAGAGTTCATGGAGAAAAAGTCCGCGGTTACTGCTATGGAAGAAAGGACCCCAAACCGCCATCTTGGATCGGCCTCTGGGTGCGCTATATCAATAACCGAGTTATATATAAAGGATAAAGGACTGGGGGCTAATCATCCTTACTTGCAGCCAGCGGCTGAATTGCGAAGGACGCAGATCAACGTGGCCGTGTCGAGGCATATCAAAGGCGCTCCATGCAGCCACCATACGACACAGTTCAGACCACGGATCACAGCTAAGATGTTAGGTGTTGATTTTATGGAGGGAGGAAAACCGGAGAACCCGGCGAAAACCCGTCGAAGCACAGGAGAGATCAACTACAATTCTACTCACATGAGTCCCAAGCCCGACAACGGGGTTATTCCCAAGCGGCCACCCATCCAAGTACTAACCCCGTCTAACCGGGCTTAACTTCTTGGTGAGATATTTTAACCGATTGTTAGTAGCTATCGTCATTTTGCCGTAGCCTGCGAGCCGGCTCTTGGATAGGGGCAGGCTATTTTGCCGTGGCAACGTAGATTAAAATTAGAATAGGTCAGACAATACATGTCACAAACTATTAAGAAACAAGACGCTTGCCTAGGCGTTCACTCTTCAGAGAAATTTGGAAAATTATAAATGACGTCTTCATTTGTCAATGTATGATATACTTGTTTTATGAACAAAGGCACAGCAAAAGCAAAGACACTTGCCTTAGTTGGCTGTATATAAATCTTGAAATCTAGTTGAACAGAAGAAATTCCAATTAAAATGTCCATCGACCTACATGTAAGTGACGCACCACCAAAGGACACTGGGAGTCGAGGATTGCGCAAGAATGCCGATTTGTGACGCCGAAAAAAAATAATAGAAGAGCCACAGAGCCGAATTTAATACTCGGGCCAAGTACAGTATAGCCCGAATAATTATTGCCAAACCAATAAATCGATGCATGTTAAAAGAAGTTTTATAGTAGCATTCGTATCAATCTCGTTCTCAGAGCCCACGTTCCCCTTACCCAGCGGGCGGGAAACGAGAGGCTCATCCTCTGGGATAACCGTTCACGCCATCACAGGATTCTTGTTATCTGGAAGAAGAGTTATAGAGTTCACTGTGTTCATCAAGGGGAGGACGGGTGGCGTGTGCTATTAGGGCGCTGCCTCTCACCAATAGTTAAGCCCGGTTAGATGGAGTTAGTACTTGGATGGGTGGGGACTCGTGTGAGTAGAGTTGGTCTCTCCTGTTCGAGGATTTTTCGCCGGGTTCTCCGGTTTTCCCGCTCCCTCCGTAAAATCAACACCTACAGGTCTTAGCTGTAAATGGAGGACCCCACCAGCTCTGCTGAAAAACGTATCCTCCTTAAATAAAGAATAATAATAATCAGCCAATGAAATATCGATGTGAAACGGATTATCCCAGAGTCTCTCGTTTCCCGCGTGGGGAACGTGGGCTCTGGGAACGAGATTGCATTCGTATCTGGCAAATTTTTTGAAGGGGAATGATTTGTTGCCATATTTTACATTATTATTTGTGCAACATATTCGGCGTTGCTTAATTCTCCATGTGACGAGTAAGTCGAGTAAAATAGTCTAGCGTTATAGCCAGAGTAAAATATACATACTAATAATACATACACACACACACACACACACACACACACACACACACACAGATATATATATATATATATATATATATATATATATATATATATATATATATATATATAAAATATACATAAAATATACTTGAAACTCGTATATATCGCTCAGAAGAGTTGAAGGATACCGTTACCATCTTAATTCTGCTCAGAACGCGTTAAAAATATCGGTACACAAAACTCGTATACGCATGCATGTCTGAGTGAAATTAATAAAGTGGATTTTTGTTTTTATTTTCTTATACTAAAGGATGGGGCCGACTTGAAGTGGAACTGAGCAACCGGCATGCTCAAAAGGGTTTATTGCCTGTCCGCTATAAGAAGCACCTGCATGTGCCTGTATAGGTTTCAGGCTTAGCTGTGAATGGCGTTAGAACTCGAAAGACGAGGCGTAAAGCATTCCTTTGCTCATGCAGTTAGGCGCTACATCTTTGGCAAAGAGGCTAAGTTAATTTATTAGACCAACTTCTATAGCCATATCGGCTAATGAGCTATATATGGCGTGCTCTTAATCGAAAAAAATGAACTCATTTCGTTTGTCGACGCGACGCTGAGGGAATCGAGCAGCTGATAAAACAATCGAACCCTCATGTCCAATGCATATATTGCAGCTAGACGAGCTTTTCAATTACATACAAGCCTTCTAAAATTAAAGTTCGCATATTTCATTGGTGATACATATAATTTGAATAATAGCAATGTTGTTTTTTTGGCAAAAGACAGAAACTTGACTAAAAAACTGTCACATTGTGATATACACAAGACTACATATATTCATGCTGAGTGCATGGTCAACGTGTGTTTGTGTACATGTATAACGCTGTATGCTAGCCATGTGTGCCCCTGTGTCATGCGTGTCCCATGCAAGGCCTGAATTTGTCAGTGCAAAGTTAATGTCAAGTCGATTTAGACCCCGTTTACACTAGAGCAAAAGTATCCGAATTCACATTGTTTTTTATTCCATGCATGAGGATGAAAAACAATTTAATCCGGATATTTTTGCTCTAGTGTAAACGTATTCTTATTCTCTCCTTCCTCGGAACAATGTTCCCAGTTATAAATGATATACTGTCGCTTTGAAAAATACCTTTTCATGTATTGTAAAAATGTGTTTTCAGACTGTATATATATATACACAGAATTATTCAGTGCGAGTGTGCATTAATCATTCACTCGGAATTCACTTCATTGAGTTAAAATTTTCGGTCCTGCTCATTTCGATCAGGGATCATGCACCTGCTCTCGCCATTGTGTCCCACATGATTTATATTCACTTATTACAGACACAAACCGGCTCCGTGATTGGTCTTCGCGCATATTATATTTGCTCTTTGGTTGGTTCTGTTGGGCAGACGAGTACCGCCCGATCATTGACATTACTGTGTACACATTTAGATAAAACTCGAGGCAGTATTTATGACAAGTCACTGCATGTCTCGATATATCTATTCAATTCTCTTAGTAATAAAAAAAATATCCATATCTCGGACTCTAATCAGTTCCTAATTCTATAGAACGTGCGTCATGGAAGTTTTTTCTTATCCAAGATTTCTTAACTCCAATCCCCATTTTATTAAGGTCTCAAAGGGTTGAGATAATAATATATGCTTTTTTGTTCGTCTTTGCCTCTTTGGAACATAAACAGATTATTAAGTTAAATTTCTTTTGTCTTGGATTGAAAAGAACCTCGCCGTAAATACACATGCACATATATAGTATATGCCATTTGTATACATTTATACTCACAGGTGAATTGCTGTACACGACGCGTTTCCTCAGATATTTGTTCTTTTGTCGGTCACAGATATATTAAACGATCGAAGGCTGTGAAACCAGTCTGTTGTGACCGCGGTGACTTTGTATCCCTTATATACGTAGAACCTACCGAGTGAGGGAGAAATCATAGTCCTGTCCCCCCATTGCTGAATGATTCCAAATGAGGCGAATCTATTTGCCAGCCATTGGTGGAACAATACGCGAACACGTGGCCCCATGCATGCGTCGAGGAAAACAAAAAAAAAATGTTTAACAAAGGAACGATTTTCGGCGTGTGGCATTTACAATTAGCAATCCATAAGCCCCTTGGCACTTCCCGGACAACGGCCAGCTGTCGAAGAGTAATTATAACATTCGTGCACATTCGGTCCCGAGCATCACAACGCACTTCGTCGCCTGTGTGAAAGCATCTTTAGGACGTGTTGGCACAAAATTAACTTGATTACTGTTCGTCAGATCTGAGAAGCCACGACGAGAATTGAAAAGGAGCCGAAGGTGAACTATCATTCCTTCACTCGTTGAGGTTTCGCATTTTCAGTTTGAAGGAATCCATCGCGAACAAACCGGTACCTGTTGGAATTGGAAAACACACATATCATGCCTAAAGCATTCCTTGTGAAAAAATTCAAAAGGTCGAAGTGGACAGCACACGATCCAAAGATCGGCTCGAAGCGACTACGAGAAATCCAAAGGAACCGCGGAGGCGACTATCGCTGTAAACCGTTGTTCGAGATCAAGAAGAAGACCAGTAACGTTTACGAAACGAAAGTCGACGATACCCATTTGGTGTTTTTCACCGAGAACCCGTTACTAAACATTCCTCATACGACGGCGACCGACCAAACTTGTTTGAACCTAAAGAACCAACCGAGATCTCGCAAAGAAGAAGGGAAAAAGCCGAGAAAAGTCGAAGCAAAGAAGAGCCGAAGCTACGCGCAAAATGTCAACCGGCCGTTGATCGTTCCGAACGAGAAATTCGAATTCCCGAAACCGAGCGGTCCGTTGCCTCAGACGCAGTATATTTGCCAGTTGTGTAAAGAAGTCTACCCCGATCCGTTCGCCTTGGCTCAACATCGCTGCTCCGGTATCAAACATACAGAATACCGATGTCCCGAGTGCGACAAAGTGTTCAGTTGTCCGGCCAATCTTGCTTCGCATCGGCGCTGGCACCGTCCTCGATCGCCGAGCAGCCACGTCGCGAAGAAGGCTTCGGCTGCGTTAACGGCCGCGGTGATGGCCGACGCGAGAAAAAAAGCTGACGGTTCGTCGGACTCGTTTCCGGCCACTGCTGTTCCCGACGCGTTCAACGTGAACCCCGAATACGTGTGCGAGCTGTGTGACAAGACGTTCCGACGAAAAACATACCTGCAAAAGCATATGAACAGTCATAACAACGACCGTCCCTATCCTTGTCAATATTGCGGAAAGGTGTTTCGGAGTTTGACGAATCGGGCGAAACACGTCCTCCAGCACGCTGTGGGCTCGAACGTGTTCGCTTGCGAGGTCTGTGGCAACGGTTTCCCGAACAGAGCAAGCCTGGAGAAACACAGCCGTGTTCACAACAGCGAGATATTCGCTTGTAGTAACTGTCCGTCGACCTTCTACAACGCTCCTGGCCTTGCAAGGCATTCGACGAAATGCCACAACTCGAGCGCGTTGAACCGCCAGGATGTTTTACTTGAAGTGCTCGGCGCTCAAGGTTAGCTCCGAACGGCCAGCCGTTAACATCCTATTCGAACTACATCGAACAATATAAGAAAAAGAATTACTATATATATAAATAACTTAGTGTCCATGTACAGGGCTGTTGCAGCCATGCACATAATTTCGAAAGTGAAAAAATTTGAAGTATATTTGGGGATTGAAAATTAATGAGTAATATTTAAATGTACGTAGGTATATCAGAATGAGAAAAAAAGGAACTGTAAATTTATGGTAAAATTCTGTAAACGTAACACGAGATTTGTTGTATAATAAAGGAATTTTATTGTATATAAAAGTTGTCGTGAATTGTACATGTTTTGGCCTCGTTGTCTTTGCGTTGTGTGCGACTTGTATTGTTTCTGTCGGCGAAGCACCTGCTTTTTTGTTGACAAGATGAAAGCTTTCGCAAAAAAATACGAACGTTTACGCATGCATTACTTGCGAAATATTTTGGTGATCCATGTATATATGAAAGTAAGAATTTCACATATAACTCTAGAATCCCTCCTTTATATACAGATACCCTATACATTTTTCGCGGAGTTGTATATTTTGACCTGTTAATCAAATGGGTATACGCGTGAACAGTTAGGCTAAAGAGCATTGTCCGCCAAAATCATATTCAGAACCTCATTTGGGCCGCGTCATGGCAGGGGAGAAAATAAACGATACAGGCAAACATGTGAGGAAAAACACGTTTTTTTCTCTTCTAATATCAGGCAACGTCGTGTTTGAATGCCGAAACACGCATGCATGCTAAAGCTTTTTGCGTGGATTAACTCAATAAGCCAGACCATATGTTCAAACGCTTATATTTATCTTTTCCTTCTCCTCCAATAGTAATAAAAATAATGATGTCTTATTTACGTTTTCCTTTTAAGATAATCGCTTGTCCTTATTTGCATGCGTTTGCGATGGCATTCTCCCCAGTAACTAAATTTGATTGTATGTATATATATATATATATTATATACCTACATGTACAGCTATGCCGCTGTAATAGTATAGTCTAAATCATGCATTTTTCGTTCCGAAGGTGAAGTTTTGACCGACTATATATAATCTAGCCGAAATTTCTCAAATTTCATCAGCCGCCTATAAGTATGAATAATTTTCGAGTGCATAAATATTTATCTCAGTTACGATACTCGATTTTACGTATTTCAAAATGCGCTCAATCTGCGTTTCCTTACTCAAAAATAACAAAAATCTCTTCCACGCGTCCCTTGCTACCGAAAGAGACAAAAAAAACAAAGTTCTATGCTTAGAAAAAAACGACCACATTAATAATTCATATCAGTTACAGATCAAGACTGAGAAACGAGGCGCAAAAATCTATTTAAAAAAAAAGGAAAACTTGTCTTTGTTTTTACTGATCTGCGTTAAGCCATTCCCAAAGAGATAATCGGCCGCGTGCGAAGCATTTTTAAAACAGCCGTTTGGAGCTAGCAAATTCCCCATAATGTTAAAGATCAATTATCTAAACAGCTTATTCATTCTATACAGCGTAATATCTTCACATAGCAACGAGCTTAATGAAATGGCTTTCGCTTTTTGTGCATTCCTTTCAACGGGGCACCCATTGTGCGATCGAGAACGCAGTATTCCGAGCTTAAACCAACTTTGAACCCAACAACCCAATCTATATACCTTATAGCGCGATATTTCAGTCTACCACAGATTAAAAAACCACACGCTCGCTTAACTGGCACATTTTTCCTACCCATAAAACCCGGCGTATAAACGCGGTTGCTTAGGGCTTGAAATTCGTTGAAAAGCATCCGTCAGATTGATTTGTAGTTATTTCATTGTAAAATACATGAATGACCGGATAGGAGTTTTTATTCACAGCAGTCAATGATTTGCACCCCGACATTTGAATGCGTCTTTTTTTTCTCCCTTTGGCCGTGTGTTGCTCTCGGCAACAAAAGATCAACACCAACTTCACCTGCTCAGCTGCATGCAGGTATTTTTCACAAACAACAAAAAATATGCCTATTTGTAAAAAAATTTGTCTCTGAAACCGAGTTAATTTTTTTCGTTATTCAATTTGGTTGAACTCCGGAAAATTTTTCTCCGAACTTTTTATAGCTATATATATACATATACATATATATATATATTTATATATATATATATATATATATATATCCATGCAGTGCTCATATCAAAGTTTCGTCCAAACTTAAATTTTCTTATTTTCACTTCAGATATGATAGGGCGATATTTAATAATCTCTGGAAGCTCATTTGCATGAAGCATGCATGAGATAATGCGTTTCTCGCTGGCTGTAGATTGACACCAGTGATATAGTTCAGCTGTTAGGACGCACATTGTTGTGTTTGAATGACACGGGTAAATAATATCCGAAACTGCTAAATTATATTAGTATAATATATACGTGCACGATCTTACATATGTATGTAACATGCAAATATTCTGACATGCAGTGACTTTATTAAGAACTTTGAAAAAAAAAGTCCACAATAACCATTTTTTTAACTGGTTGCATGCATGTTTATACTCATGACCCAAATTGAATGTTCAAATACTTTTTGACCATATGATAAGAGACAAAAATAATCCTGGCCCATAATGAGTTGAATAATACTAATGTTTAGGAGATGTTATAAGACGTGTAATCAGCACGTTATTCAAAAGCTGTCTGTTAATATGTGAATGGAGAAAACTGACCTGAACGTGCTATATATATACACATACATATACATATGCGTTTTGCTGACTCATTTGGCTCATTTGGTATTCGAAACGTCGTAATAGTTTTAAAAAAAGTTTTTCTGTTTGGTCGTGTTATATTATAGATGTTAAGCTTATAGGTGGAAGGAAGTTTTTTGATCTCTTTCTCCGCCGACCTATTGTGACACAGTCTTGTTAACCAAGTTTAAGAACTAAATTGAGAAATTGGAAAAACATGCACGTATATAGCAGCATGTGAAGAATATAATTATAAAGTCTATTTAGAGCGCGAGTTAAAAATTAGTATTGATTTAGGCCATGATATACGGCCCTCTGCAAAACAAAAGCTAGGTCATGACATCTGCAAGTGTCGAATTTCTTCTCACCGAAAACGTTTTTGGATTTAACACAATGTTAATTAATTGTTTTAAAAATGAAAAGCAGCAACATTACTTTATCTCTAACGAAGTTAAGCTATATTGTTGTCGGAACTTTTTTATCACACCACCTCGCTGGGCGGCTTGGCTACTCACTGCTTTCATATTCAGAGTTTGTTTGCAATCTTTCTGAATTAGAATTTTTTTAGCCTATAAATTTAAAATAACATCCACGCATGTACTATTTATTCATATATATGCATATATTCAACAGTTAGACAATGGACTCGAATTTTCTATAAAGAATTTATTATCAGCGGGGTGCAAACAGGTTAACGACCAACACGTATCGCTCATGGAGAAACGAGTGCGTACAAGTTGCCTAATTGCTTTTTGCCTAATGCCAGTTTGAAAACAATTTTAGTTATTATTTAAACTAGAGGTATTGAAGTTTAGATTGACTATTAGTGTTGGTTATAGTGAATTACACTACAGAGGTATTAAACAAAAATGTTTATTTGGGTTATAAATCCCAAATCCTCTTGCTGTATAGAGTATAGTAAAGTCGATGAATTTTCAAGATCTCAGATCATACATGAAATGATTAATTATACATATCGATTGAAGACGCGTTCAACAACAACAAAAACAAACCAAACAAAGTGCTAAAGTAAAGTGCTTGCAGCTGCTTTCTGCGTTCTTCTGTGTGCACATTGATATCTCGGTGGTGTTAAACTGTGTATATGGTAATATTATAGGAGTAAGAGGACTGGATTTTACTGCGCATTTATTTACATGGGAATTTTCTAGCCCTTCATGCTCACGCCGGTACTCTTTTCAGCCCACTTATAGAAGGGCCACCCCAGCTCTTGAGTGTCGTTTACTGCATGGCATGGAAACCTCCAGCCCTCCAAGAGGGCCAGCTTTCTTGAACGTCGTTTACATGGAAAAGTTCTAGCCTTCCTACGCGAGATCTCGGGTAGTCGCCAAGGAGCGCTAGTTCTCGATCTTTTCATGTAAACCAAAACAAATTTTACAACGAATTTGACTGACAGGCGAGATCTCGGCAGTGGGCCAGTCTTCTTCCCGATAAAGACTCCCTTAGTTAAAGCTGTTTGATTAGCATACTACTTCTATTTGTATATATATATATATATTTATTATATAAAATAGAGTGTTTTATTGATTTTTCCGCCACTAATAAAAGTGATAATCTCACATGTGCGATTATTTATGATAATCGCACATGTGACGATTATCGCTGAATCAGCATTATAGTTTAATGCAATTTTTGCAAGGCAATAGGACAATTTTATATAATGAACAGAACAATACATGGATGCTTGGAAATATGAAATTTATTTCTCGTGTTGAACAGGATATGTCACTCGTTCGCTTCGCTCACTCGTGGGATATCCTGGTCAACACTCGAAATAAATTTCATATTTCCGCACATCCATGTATTATTCTCTCTATATATATATGAATTAAGATTAACTTTCCGGTTCTTTACCGTCCTCTATAAATTTGAATTTAGTCGATTTCAGGCGATAGCTTCATGATTCGATCGACCTCGTTTCATAGGCATGCAGTATCGTATAGTTTTTCGTATAATTCCTATTTGTAACAAATTATCTTTTTGTTTAATTAATTTGTAATTGTAACAAATTACATTTTAAAAGCTTAATTTGTAATTAATAATTTGTTACTTTTTTCGAAACGCTGAAATTTACATTAAAAGAAACAAGCGATTTGAGTATAATTAGTGCGAGAAATATATCTCGAGAATTGTAGACTTTACCTTTCAACAATATTTTATTACGTTTATATTATTAAATTACAACCATTTTACCTTTTTATTTATTCACACTGTTTTATACATGCAGATTAGCTTTATTATGCTAAAGGTAACTGATGCATTTACTGGTAAGCCATGCCAGTAGTTTACGGTAAATAGGTATAAACTAGGGACAACAATCGAAATATAGTAACTTAGGTTAGATATACTGCCGAAACAGAGAACGTAGGAATCTAACGTTTCGAGCGAAGGCCCTTCTACGTTCTCTGTTTCGGCAGTATATCTAACCTAAGTTACTACATTTCGATTGTTGTTTCTACACTGTCTACGCAAGGAAGTGTGCATGCTTGTGTACTCGTGGGTGTAACGGTTCGTATTCGTCGAAAATCCTAGATATATAAGAATGATTTTTAGATGCGAAATTCGAACAAAATATTTATGTCAAAGAATAATCAGGAGTATTTTTTATCACATTTACAACACCTGATTAAATAGTTCTTTTGGGTTTTCTTCATGTATTATTTAAGAAATAGAAAATGGCCGCCCGTGTTTATATAGCCTGATGCAAACACGAGAGTGAGTTGGGAGAATTCGAAAGTTTATGTGAACCCGAGCCGTAGGCGAGGGTTTACATAAGTACTTCGAATTTCCCCAACTCACTCGAGTGTTTGCATCAGGTTATATAAACACAGGGCATCCATTTTCTATTTCTTTTATGAAATAAGGCTAAAAAATGTGCCGTGACATCACAACCGTGTTTACATAGCCTGATATAAACACGGTAATTGACCAATCACAGCGTGCGTAAGACGCAACCTATTTTATAATAATGAGTATTAAGTGATATATATATGCATCGTTTTCACTCGCGTGATCGGTGGCCCTATTGGGGTGGTGAAACAATACGAAATTTTTGAAGAAGAATGGAGCTAAATTCCCATAGGATGAGTTACTGAAAAAAGTTATATATCTTTGCTATTATAAAACCAAAATAATTCGAGGGAAGCATGTGCGTGTGTTTCGCCCAGAACACTAAACATGTAGATTGTCAAGTGATTATATTTAACAATAGCAAAGATATATAACGTTTTCCGATAACGCATTATATGCACGTGTGACGTTGCAAAATGTGACATTTACATCAAACAGACTGAAATATCCCAAGAACGAAGCAAGGAAACAAGGAAACAAAAAACTGCAAAATATGTTACTCTATCATTTTAAGTGTTGTTTCAAATAAGATAAAATTAATTTTCGTTTCATGGGCACTTTAAAGTCATTTAGGGGCTGTTTACATGAGCCGGGCTAGCCCGGTTAACTGGGCTCACGCGATTGATTAGGATCTCACTGTGGCTTTGAAACTCGCATAAACTAAATTTACAAAGAAGAATTGGTTTAGTTTACATGTAAACGAACCCTAACGTTGATTAAAATCTCCTTTTGTGGCCGAGGATAGAATTTCGTGACACGAGCCCAGTTAGCCGGGCTAGCCCGGCTCTTGTAATCAGCCTATAAAAGTACATATGAAACGAAAATTAAGTTTGTTCTATTTTAAAGAACACTTAAAATGACAGTTTTTCGTTTCCTTGCTTCGTTCTTGAGATATTTCAGGTTGTTTGATATGCAAATTAAACATTTCGTCGTTACATGTGCATAATGAGTTATAGAAAAATGTTATATCGTTGCTATTATCAAACCAAATTAATTCGAAGGAAGCATGTGGATGTGTTTCGAACAGAACACTAAACATGTAGATTTTCAAGTGATTACATTTCACAATATCAAAGATATATAACGTTTTTCGATAACTCGTTATGCCACGTGTGACGTCAAAATGTTTAATTTGCATATCAAACAAACCACAGAAATATTTCAAGAACGAAGCAAGGAAACGAAAAATTGCAAAAGATGTTACTTTATAGTCATTTTAAGCGTTCTTTCAAATGAAGACAGACTTAATTTTCGTTTTATAGACACTTATAAACATTCATTTATTTTGAATTTTCTTGGTGAATTATTGAAGATTGGATAATGACATATACATTACAGTTAAACTTCAAAAAGTAAAGTTGTTTTCTGCCGTATACCCACAATAAATGATCGACTGACAAGGACACAATATGTATAATTGTCACTGAGGTACAAGATTTGAATAATAATAGAATACAATTACTGTAAGTCACTACTGTCATGCTGAGCCGTTGTTTAAGAGGTCACCTGCTTGCATTGTATTAATTTTGATTAGTAACGACATGTTAAACCAACGAAAATACAATAATGCATCTCGTGATCGATCTGACCAGCTTTGTTTTAACTTTCTCGTGGGAAATACCGTTGGGAGATAGTACATAGTTAATGTATTATAGGACAACTATATGAGTAAATTTGTCAAACAAAGTAAAAATTAATAACAAAACTTAAGCTTTCCACATGTTTTAAACTTTTCTCAATTTTTAGAGTTTTTTTGAAAAGCTAAAAATTCGATTATAACCGATGCAACACGACCGCTCATATTGTAAATAGGACATATAGATTCATAAAAATATAATAACTAATAAGATTTTTAAATATTTTTTATGACGATGTGATCATGATGATTAATAATAGTAAAAAACTCGGAGGGGGCATGGTGTTTGTGTATATATATATATATATATATATTACTTATATAACATGGTCACGTCAGATCACGTCAGCTGACTTGCTTTTTCCTTTTTCATGCCCCAAAATCCGGCAAGAGTTTCGACAAAAACCTTTTAAATTTTTATTGTATAAAACAAATAGATTCCATTTTTTTGTTGTCTGTTCAGTTATAGATGCACAGAAGACGTCACAACGTGGTAAGAACATCAGTGACCCACTCGACTGCGTCTCGTGGGCCACTTTTTTGTTCTTACCACGTTGTGACGTCATCTGTGCATCTATAACTGAACAGACAACGGCAAAATGGAATCTATTTGTTAAATATCGAAATATAGTAAGGTTAGATATACTGCCGAAACAGAGAACGTAGGAGTCTAACGTTTCGAGCGAAGGCCCTTCGTCAGAGAGAAACGTATATATATATATATATATATATATATATATATATATATATATAGTTCAATCTACAGACACGTGTTTCGCTGTTCTACAGCTCATCAGTGCTTGGAAGCCATCTAGATGTGAGAACGCCATTTTATTTATCCCCCAGCAACTACCGGTAACAGCCGATTGTGGGACAATACTGGACATGCGCACATTTAGATAGCGTGAAGACTGCATGGAAACAATGACGTTACTATGGGGTCAAAGGGTTGTATGACGTTACTATGGGGTCAAAGGGTTGTAATAAATTAAAGCCAATATTTGAAGGGCAGACCGGCATACAGTGTACTTGTCATATGCACGTAGGAAGATGAATACGTCAATTGTTAATATCTTTTTAATATAGTAAATCATATATATTATTTCGTTGGGGTAACAAAAAGAAACGGAGTAATTGTATTGCATTACACAATTGAAAGGGTGGGATCGTGGCATGTTCAGTGAACGAACTCAAGAATTAATACCGAGGCCTGTTTTCACTTCATTTGTATAACGTACCGAAACGTAGCGTTTCCTTTTGCCTTAGTTCTGCTCGAGGACTCGCAAGACAAAAAGAAAAACTCTAACTGTTTCGTACCACAGTACGGTTGAAGTGCATTGAACCGGCCTTGAGAAAATGTTTGTGAGTGAGCCCCAGGCAGGGATCGAAACAGTGTAACCTAATTACCGGTTCTACACGTAGGCTAGTTTAATTAGACACTCTAATTATTAACGGTCTAGCCATTGACCTAACTGAGGCTCGAATGGGAAGCTACAAAACATTCATCGTCATAATAGTGTTTGCTATTTCCAAAAAGCGCAGTAAGGCTTCGTTAATGGTGCATGAACAATGAACATTGCATACGAATACAATTTAGTCAGAATGGGGAATTATACTCGTTTCAAAGCTAATTATATACAGTGTGTATAAAAAAAACTGAACCCTTAGAAAATGAATTAGTGTTCTTTTAAAACAACCTATTGTAGTAGTTTGAAAGCCCTAAAAGCGCTGCGTTATAAATTAATCGGCACATAAGTTAAACAGGAAGAGAAAAAGCTTTTAAATACTTTCACCATGCATGCATAAGACCGTGTTTTTTACGCATCCGTGGCTCAGAGGTGTTTTTAGGGCTTTCAAACTACTACAATAGGTTGTTTGAACAGAATACTAATTTATTTTCTAAGGGTTCCGGGGTTTTTTTATACACACTGTAGAAAAAACATATAGTACATTGTTGGCGGTATAAGGGTATTTGGTAAAGTATAGAAATTGGTGGATTCCAACGCAGTTTGCTCCCACGCGTGCGTCACAAGTCCTTAGGCACGTACGTTTTTGCAGCAAACGTGACTGGTGCGGAAGTGTGCGTAGGATATTAGAGTCGTCTGCATTAATTTACGCCTTCTGATCCTGAATCAAATAGGCCCCGCCATATCTGCGCCATATGTGGTGCAACAGAGATCGCGCCAGATGGAGAAAAAAAATGATGAGAGGGTATTTAAAGAGTAGGTTGAAAATGCGTTGAAAAAAATTAGTTCTCCAAAAACTCGCGCACCATGCATGGGCACCGCCAACTTGAATGACCTTTCATCTGAATTTCGGATCCAATTCGAATTGATATTTTTTTGATAATCCATCAATTTTTTTAATGTAATGGTATTAATTATTGACGTCAACGGAAGATCACAGAATATGGGACGTGATTGACTGCCCCATCCCACGTACATACTTTCCCAGTTCCGCTTCTGTAGTTGGTTGTGTATTACTGTGTATATGTAGCCGCAACTGAAGCGTGAGGAAAATCTAGCGATAAAACTCGCCAATTCTTAATGTATATTCGTCTGTTGGTATCGATTTGGGATAAACATCATAAACATGAATAAATGCCATTTAAAGCTAAATTATACTGTTTATGTACAGTTTTCAACAAAAATTCTCAGGCTTCAGTAGTGGCTACAGTAATACGCAACGAACTACAGAAGAAGTGGGAAGGTTAATTTCCATTTTGACTAATCAGTTTCGGCCTTGCTAAAGTATAGTAGTCGCACCCTCCCTTCCCCCCCAAAAAAAAAATCAAATCAAATCAATATGATCTTGACACAACAGCAGAATAATTTCATTGGCAGAAAATAATTAAAATACTTTCTTTACATTTTTTGACAACATTTCACACAACAAACATGTCGGTCCACCACAACACAACAGTTTCTTTTTCAGAGTCTTTTCTCCAATAAAAGTTCTGATTATAAGGTTGGGCTATAAAGCCTAATGTGAAAGTTGGCTTGCAACTGATTTACATATTTATTACACCATGTGACAGCTCTTATTATACACTAAACTATAATTCTCTTTTTTAACTATAATTTTTTTTTTGCTTCAATCACTGTTTGTTGAAACACCTTGTATATAAAGTAGATATTAAATAATTATTTTTATTATATGACTTTGTAATAACCTGAGTTCTGATTGGCCAATGCATGATCAATAAAAATACATATCGATATCCAAACCGGACTCTCCAGATGTTAACTTTGCTGGTATGAATATCTAAAGCTAGGTTTTCACACTAATTTTGAAACAATATAAATTTCAAAAAACTTGAAATAGCCAATGTAATAACAATTTATTGTACATTTACATGTACAGGAAAATATCAGACCTGTCTTTTTTGTATGTGAACTCTCTGTGAATCAGTCTGTACTATCAAGACCTTAAATGTCTGATATTTTCCAATACAAATTTCATTCTAGTTATGAGTAGTTAATAATCTCTTATATGCAAGAATTAAAGTACAGCGGGTGACAGAACACGTACAGGTACTGCATAATCATAATGTAAGGTTGACATAGATTGTTTTCATCTGATTAGTCACAGTGGCCATATTGGTGTACCAAAACAATGAAATGCTGCCCATATTGGTGTACCATCTTTCAGTGATGTTTTCCAAATTTTAGAAGTGGGGAACACTCACTAAAGTCAAATGGGCGTGGTCATTGGTCGTAAAATTAAATGGGCATGGCTCCTTTCGTGAAAGTTAATGGGTGTGTGAAAAGACTACTAAAAGCCGACGAGTACACTCATTGACTCAAAGCAAAAATAGTGCGGTGTTGAACGGTGTTGCAATACGTTTAATTTTTGTTAGGGGGAACGGCGTTCCCCCCACCGTAATTTTTGTCAGGGGGAACGGCGTTCCCCCGACAAAAATAGTGGGGGGACGCCGTTCCCCCGTGTTCCCCCTGCAAAACATCACTGCCATCTTTAACCTATGGGAATTTAGCTCTATTTTAATTCAGATATTTCACATTGTTTCACCACCCTAATGGGGCCACCGATCACTTGAGTGAAAACAATCCATAGCTGCTAAAAAAATTGAATCAATTATTTAGCATACTGCATTATTGACTAACCTCTGACAATGCATGTGCAGTACCAATCAAATACCCAGCAGTGTACTATATGTGTTGGGGTTTAAAGTGCCAATCTTTGGGTTCTCCTTTAGGAGTAAAATTGCAATATATCTTGTCAGCCAAAAATTTAATCTTCATGGAGTTTTTCGCTGTCAAAGTTACCGGATGTGATGTCACAAGAGGCATTCCAAACCAGTTTTCTTTTGTTACTTGCCACAAAAATGCCTCTTGTGACATCACATCCGGTGACTTTGACAGCGAAAAACTCCATGAAGATGAAATTTTCGGCTGACAAGATATATTGCAATTTTGCTCAGGAGAACCCAAAGATTACGAATATGTAAAATCCCCACAGGTGAGATAGGCACTTTAACTGTCACAGTCACCCATTTTTTGGTAAACAGGTTGTAAAAATCAGGTGAAACAGAGTTTGTATGGAAAACTAACTTGTTGGTAAATAAAAGCTACCCCTGTCACTCAGAATGGTCACAGTACACAACTATATACCAGTACATTGTTGGTACTTAATATTTCTGACTAAATTCAACCCATTGACAGATGAGGTGGCCCAAAACTGCTCTTTTTATATTTTACTCTCTCTGAATGCCAGACTATTTTACCAATACATAATTCAAAGGGAGACCCTCATATGTCAATGGGTTAAACATGTTGCTTAATATTCTTTGATATTTTGCATTGAATCAAAATTCTTCCTCCTCTCTTACTCACAGTTGCTGATCAATCACAGCGTACTTGCGTCAGACACAACCTATTTTAATTACAATCTTTCATTATTGAATTCATCATCATCATCATCATCAGGAGTACCTACTTCTTCTAGTTGAAAGTGTGACTGACTCCTGACAGATAAATCCATATTACTGACAAGTGAACCACTGGTTTCCAGATCTGTTCTCCCATAATTGACATGATAAAAGATGAAAAAGATAATATCACCCAACACAAGGGTAATAATTATTGGAATTGCCAAATTCACATTTGATAACTCGCAATTTTCTGAACTCCATGTAGTTGGGTCACACACTAATTTATTTGTTGACTGAATGTGAGTTATTGGGGCAAGGATTGCTGGACCAATAAACCGTCCAATAGCATCAGCAATGTTCAGGAGTCCCATGAATGAACCTCTTCGATTCCGTGCTTGGTTGCTGTAGTCAGTAATCTTATGTGAATAGTACACTATGGTCCCTGTCAAAAACCACATACCACCAAAAATGGTCAAAGTTGAACCGAGGTAGAAGAATGTCTGGCTGACTGGTGATTTCAACTTAAAATCAAGTAGAAAGAGAAATCCAACTATGTTCGTGGCCAGACCACAGATACTAAAGCTAATCGCAGTCACTTTTGACTTTATTAGACATCGTAGTAACAAACTGCCTGCAGAGAATGCTATACCAGCCGCAATGTATACTTTCCACAGATCAGACTGTTTGTTCACAATATGGTACTGAGCAAAGGCAAAAGAGAACAGCTCACTGATTACTCCCCACAGACAAAGGTTCCCAACCAACAGAACCGACCCAATGGCTATGGTATGATATATCAACGGTTTAGCATCTTTGTAGTAGAACCTCATTGCAGCATGCGGCGCGAAAGGGTTTTTAAATAAAAATAGAACCATAGGCAACATAACACATAGGTCGTTCAGGACAGCCACCCAGGCTGGTGTGGTGTAGAAACTCAGAACGCGTTGTTGCGTCGAGACCGTTTCATTGCCGATCGCGGTCTGTACGGGAACGAAAGCAAGACCAATAAACGGGCCACCGAAATAAGCCAGCGATTGAGCTATTCGATAATTTGCCACAACCCAGCCTCGATCTTCCCGGGTCGTTGTGTTAGTTATGTGAACGATTCCAAGTATGAGACTACCTGCTCCAAAACCTGACAAGAAACGACCCCAAACAACCGCGTGTTTCGACTCGACGAGATAAGCCAGCGCGTACAAGGCATTCCCAAAAGCGTTCACGATTATTGAAATACACACAGCGAACTTTGTGCCTCTTCGGTCGGCGAGGTAACCAAAAATCGGCGAACTGATGATTTGGGCGAGCGCGTAACTACCAAAAACCACACCATAAGCAGACGGAGTGCCTCCCAGCGTTAGCCAATATTCTTCGATCGAAACCAACGTCGCCGAATAATCCAAAGACAAAGCGAAACTCAGGTAGTAGATCGTCAGGCCGGACATTAACGTCCGTAGCGACATCTTGGAGAAATGCAAATGATGAATGGGTGAAATATAAGTCTCTTGTTATAGTCTCAGCTGTCCATCTCAATTTTTACAAATTGCTAGTTGTTTTCATTATAAAGGTCGTACTCATGACTAAACGAATTTTGGAATTTATTGGAATGCTACATACGAAAACATCCGCCAATATCATCTGGAATGGTTCCACTATTTGCCTTTTCTAGAAGAATGATATTTGGGCTCGCAGTATTAAAGACTGCACGTAATTGTAATCAGGAAATGGTCTTGTGGGGATATCGAATTCTCGATAGCGCATGGTCGCTGCTAGCCTGTGGTGTATTCTATTTCAGTTGGTTGGTTTCGTTCTAACGGAAATTAGCATGAAAAATGTTAAGTACACGTGCCTTGTTCGAAATTCTAGAAGAAAACCCATGAAAACCACACCAATGACGACGCCGGTGTCTAGACATGATATTGTTAAAAAGCACGTGAAAAAGCACGTGATAATGTGTAGTACTGGAGCTCTGCATCAGGCTTTTCACTCACGTGATCGGCGTGACGTCAGGTGAATTTCTACTTCATGGAAAATCACAAGACAGGAAAAGTCAAATGACTTGACACTCAAGTTTAGCAAATCATAAATGACTGCATCTATGGAGAAGTGATTAAAATTTCAGTCTTCACTCTGGTCTAAGACCTCCACAGAGGTCCCACACAAATGGTAATTTGCCCCTTGTGGTGTGTTGATACTAGTCCACTACAGAGACATGAACTATCCAGCATTTCAAAGGATAATTTGTTGGCTAAACTGTATAGTTTCATCTTTTTATCAACTTCTCAACAAAGCTTGTGACTCAACCATATTTCTATGGACTCAACTCTATTCGATCAAATTGATTGACTCAACTAGAGATTGAAGAGTTATCAATTTGAGCTGAGCCCTTGACCCAACTTGACTTGTACTTGACCACACAAATATACGTGACGTGACGACACAATACGTGACTCAACCACAGAATAAAGATTGTTTTAAAATCTTTCTTTGTCAATCTTTATTCTGTGACTCAACCCCCAAGTTAGTCTCCTTCACAGACATTCTTATGGCTTGCTCTACCCCTAAGTGAGTTCAAGTGGTTTGACTTGACTCATGACTCGTGGCTGGGTTTTACCATTGAAAAATATTCAGAACCCCATAATTGGGTTATCTGGGATAGAGAGAAGGAGAACCGGGGGGCAGTGGAAACGCCAGTACTCTAATATTTTCCTGATCCCCCACCCCCCCGGAGAGTTCTCGTCCCAATCTCCGAGCTCAAAACACGCATGGTCTTGAGAAAAAACAAACATGGCCTCGCAGACGAACGACGAAGTTGTTATAAGAAGCCGTGGTTCTGCGCCAGCTCCGACTAACCAGCCGGAACAAACCGCCGAGAACGAGAACCAAGGCCAACAAAATGCCGTTGAACCACAAGAGCAACAACAACAGCCCCAGGAATCTGTGTGGAAGACCATACTAACACGTATGTTTTTTTTCTGGCTAATTACCCAATTTTTCAGGAGTCGGCAAAGCACTACCACAAATGAGCCGAGCGTCAGGGCTTCGTTTAACCTTTTCCCGGCCAAAACTAGTGTGGTAAGTTGTGAGGTTTTTTTATCACGTTTGCTTTGGTTTTTATAATTTTTTTTCTATAATCTTTATGACTTTATACCGGTGCCATGTGACATAAATATTTGTTCATTGTTTCAAATATGGCTCAGTCATTTTTGACCCCATAGTGTTTTTGTGTCAAAAGCTAGTCACGTTTGATATTATTGTATTATGTATATGGAAATTGTCAGTATTCTTCTGTAGTTTTCCAGTAATATTTGCCAAAGATGTAAAAAGGCTCCAGAGAAGAATTGAATTAAAAATATTAAAAAATAATATAAAATCCAGACTTGAGAGTTTCAACTGCAATTTTCATAAAAGTTGTGGCTGCACAATTTTGTGAAAAATTACCTTTGATCATGGAATTCTTATGTAGATTTGGTGAAAAATGCATGAAAAACTGATCATAACCATTGTTATATTTTTTCATAGTTCTGGAAACTATTCTGTAAAATTTTCACGAGATGGCCACACAAAATGGTGACTGAAATTTAATCTCACATTGTACTATAAAATTATCTCTTTCAATGTAATTTGATCCCCACTGTACATCAAAATGTACATTTAATCAAATGAACATCATTTCATTATCTAGTATTAGGCAGAGTAAAATAATAAAGGGGCTATTTTTTGGCTGGCTCAGGTAGGAATGGGTTAATGACTTGTTACTGCTGTTACAATATTGCTGTATACAGTAAGCTGGCTGGTATTAGGAGCATTTTTTGGATGGGCCAGGCAGTAATGGAGGGTGTTAAAGGGGGGAGGGTACGGATCATGTTTCACGGGAAATAAAAAAGTCATTTCTCATTTCATGGATAAGAAAACTGCCATTTCACATTTCACAAAAAATTATGAGAACGTTTAATCAACTCTGTGACAAAATATTCACAGAAGGCGAAGTAGATTGAAGCTGAGTAGGTTGAATCAGGTCCACAGTTCTAGAGGGATCTGGGGGCATGCTCCCCCAGAAATTTTTTGAAATTGGGGTCTCTAAAATGGCATTTCCCATGATCTGACAGCACATTTGAGCAAAATTTTGAAACTTTTAAAACATATTTTTAATGGCACATTTTATCATTTTTACAAAAGATTTTGTCCAAATTGGATGTTTTCTAAACTTTATTGAGAAATTATACAGCATTATGTATACTAAAATATTAGTTAGCCAAATGAGACAGGCACAAACACCCATGCTTTCTAAAAATTAACTAAATAAATTATGGACATACTGACCAAAATGATCGAGGGCTCTGGGGAACAGTAGGCATAGGGGACCCTAGGTCATGGACACGCGAGCGAGTATTGGCAGAGGAGTGGAGATAAGACCCTGGGTACGAGGTTGTATCGATATATAGACATATAAGCGAGAGACTTTGGCAAGTCTAGAACGATGGCTCTTGCAGATCAGAACAAATTAAACTTGTAATCTTAAAAATTATAAAATACGTAATGCTTAATCACAGTTCACGACAACTTCAGTACTTTATTCTTATTTCACGGACAATTATTATTGACGATCACGGCTCACAGCTGGAATACAAATCACGTTTCACGACACAAAATTCCAGCCTTTCACATTTCACAAGAAAATATATTGGCAATTCACAGCTCACGAAAATACCCTTTACCACTCTGCACCTGTCTTCACAACATATCACCCTTGATGAAATCCATTACTGTACATGTATCAGAGCATCGAAACGAAACGTTGGGCCATGAATACTCAAACCAATCATGTGGTGTATTCTCATGTACCACACATTTGGTAAAACATCCAATATGTTAAGTACATAACAAATTATCATGTGATACATAAGAATACACCATGTGATTGCTTTGAAATTGATCTGCAATTAATGAAACTGTCACTTCAGAAGCGATGGAAAAAATTGTCTATGCCTCGCTCTACTGGTTTGAGTAGTAAGCTACGTTTTAAGACTTAAGCTAGAGTACTGATCATAGTTTTAAACTGTGTCTGGTTCTTTATCATCTAGTGGCTGTGTTGGTTGTTTATTGATTTGACATATTATGTACAATAGCAACTAGTTTTTAGGGGGAGGAAGAGTGTAAGAGGTTGAAAAAC
This sequence comes from Paragorgia papillata, assembly GCA_035771165.1. Classification (NCBI taxonomy): domain Eukaryota; kingdom Metazoa; phylum Cnidaria; class Anthozoa; order Scleralcyonacea; family Coralliidae; genus Paragorgia; species Paragorgia papillata. The sequence continues at coordinate 2,220,472 of JAWNZC010000250.1, read as the reverse complement.
TGGTTGCTATGCAAGCTAGAAATATATTTTTGTAACCCTTATCTTTTTTTAATGTTACTCACTTGTTTGTTTATATTTTCCTAGGATTTATGGGTGTACCTCTCGTCAGAAGAGCAAATTTTCACTCAACCTTCACAAACTGAAAACAAAAGGTTGATATGGTTTTTGACAGGTCTTGAGGTTGGTGATTGGACCACAGGACCAAACAAAGATGGATCACACACCCTTCACCATCAAGTAAAAACATCTGAGGTATGTATTGTAGATATATTGGTACATATAATTTTCTGGACTGCAGTACAGTACAGTGCAGTACTATTTAGGTGGTAACTGGGAAAAAATAATTTTTTTATCAATAGTTCAATACAATACTTTGTTTTTTAATAGTGATATTTTTCGTATCCAAACTTCATTTACATGTATTTCAGTATTATTCTAAGATTCCTATATCGTTTTTGACCATTATATATTGTAGGAAATTCAAAATAATGGATCACTTTATCTTCATGCATTTATCACAAAAACTGGGATGTCTCCAGATCCTCATTTACCTGGTTTCAAGAAGCAAGATGTGGTTGGCAAGACAAGATGTAAGTACAATAGTACATTTTATCTTTTCAAAAAAATAGGGTACTGTCTGATATTTTAACTTTTACATGTCATATTGTCAAGTTTACTCTAAAGGATAAAGGACTGGGGGGCTAATCATCCTTACTTGCAGCCAGCAGCTGAATTGCAAAGGATGCAGATCAACGTGGCTTTGCCAAGGCATATCAAAGGTGGGCTCCAGGCAGCCACCATACAACACTGTCAGTTCAGACCATAGATCACAGCTAAGATGTAGGTGTTGATTTTATGGAGAGGAAAACTGGAGAACCCGGTGAGAAACCCTCGAAGCACAGATCAACTACAACTCTACTCACATGAGTTCCAAGCTCGACAACGGGGTCATTCCCAAGTGGTTGCCCATCCAAGTACATGTACTAAGCCCATCTAACTGGGCTTAACTTTTTTGTGAGAGGCAGCGCGCTAACAGCACACGCCACCCGTGCTCCCCTAGAGCACACCCAGAGTTTCTGACAGAGTGTATGATGGGGGCTTTATTTGTTGCCACAGCAATTTGGAAAAGTTTTGCCTCACATTTTTTTCTTTTATAGTGATGACAGTATTTCGAAAAAGAAGGATTCATAGGACAAAGAATTTATTGACTGGTCAAGCTGAAATTAGTTCTGATGCAGTAAGTACAGTAATGCTCTTATATGCCACAAGCAGACAAGCTAATTTCTGAATATTATATACAGTATTATGTACAGTATGTCTGATGTAATTTCCTTTTTCAGACAAAAGGAGACAAAGATACACCAGTGGAATTGATTTCTTACTGGCATCCAAACCTGACCATAAATTTACTTGATGACCAAACACAGTGGACTAATGGAAGTGTTCCATCACCTCTTAATGAAGGTAGAAAAATTATATTTTATACTGCAATGTTTTTCATCCTCTCTGTGTTTACCTTCTCTGTATATCATTTTTGTATAGTTTTTTTTTTAATTTTATTTTTCTATTTTATTTCTAACCTTGTTGAATTCTATTTTTTTCCCATTTCCCTTCATTTTTGTCTTTTCACCTTTGTACATTTCTTTGTACTAATTGTTTTGTACTAATTGTTTGATCTTGTTTTTCTGTAGTTGTTGAATTTGATCACGAGACAGGAGGTTATTACCCTGTTATGTATCTGAATGATTACTGGAATTATTTTAGTGATTACATGCCAGTCAATGAGACAACCAAGTAAGCACTGAATTAATAACCACTAAGATAATATAGGAAATGTTTGACTGAAAATTTTTTATGTATTTGTACCACATGAACTGTACTTTTTAATTCTATTTCTAATATTACAGTATTAATTCCATCCACGGAAAAGCTAGAATTTTTTCCCGTGTAGGGTGTTTACCAAAAGGGACTCTTCTAGGGGGGTCCGTGGGCATGACACCCCGAAAATGTTTGAAATTTAGAGTCTTGGAAATGCTATTTCCTGCATTCTGAGGGGTGATTTTTAAGAACACTGAAGGTCATGAAATGTCATAAAAACTAGTTAAAATACAACACATTTCAACAATTTTTCAATGTTGTGTTTACTGGGTTGACTTATCACTGTATATGGGTGCTTTTGGCTGACAGGAATGAGGCTGTAACAGTTACTTTAGCCTAACGAGTAACCTATAATTTCTGAATGGTGATTGATGAGTCAGTTGCTGCATTAAGATTTCTCGGGGGGCTAAAGTCCCTCAGCCCCCGCATACTCTATATACCCCCACTACCTGTGTCTCTAAACAAAGATACCTTCCTAAAAACATGTTCTTTTTCAAGACTGTGAATTTTTCATGGGTAACCACTAGTAATATATTATTTAATTATAGTCTAATATTAAATATTACAGTAAGTGCTCAAGAAGTGTTTTTATTTTATGCAGAGTTCTTGATCTCTATTTGACGTATGCTCCATTATCATTGTTCAAATGGCAAATGTATGAATCTCAGAGGATGAGAAAGAAATGGTTTTCAGTGCTTGGAGATGAGTTTGAAGATTCTGAAGAAGACCAAGACTCTATGAAGGTATTAATAAAAAGACAGGTTATTTAACCAAAACCAATCAAATTCAAAGCAGGAAGTTGACCGAGTTTTTCTTGTTTACATAGAAAACAATGGCGGAGACAAGTCCATACTTATTGGGTTTGACTATTGTTGTATCGCTTGTGCACAGTGTATTTGAATTCTTGGCTTTTAAAAATGGTAGGTTTGGGGGTTTTTGCATTGATGATTATCATCATTATGAATATTATCATTATCATCATCAATTATGATTATCATCATTACCATCATCATAATCATCATCATTATCTTCATCAATATCATCATTACTGTTATTATCAGTATCATCATCATCGTTGGCATCATCACAGCGGGCTGATTACATGGAGATTTTCAGCCTGGGCCGAAATTTCAACCAGGCTGAAATTTCTGCCCGGTTAGGAGGGCTGAGTTTTTATTGCGATTACATGAGCGATTTCAACCCGGGCTGAAACTAGAAGTTTAATCAATAACACGTAGGAATTAGAAGAATTTTTGTTTTGCGGCTGCGTAATGAATGATTGACAGCGTTCTGACACGCTTAGTGCAGCCCGAGCTGAAAATTTTGAGCGGTTACATGGGCGATTTGGGCTGAAAATTACATCCCGGGTAACGCGAACCGGGCTAAACTTTCAGCCTGGGTTAACATTCGGATTACAAGGATTTACAGTTGATTTCACATGACACATTACTTTACCGTCGTGTGTTGCGAAGTTCGTTCGGAAGTTCAGATATTCGTTCGAAAGTTGCCAAGGTTGAAAATTATCCAATCAAATTGCAAGCTTTGGATCAAAACTCATTCTGATTGGATACTTTTTCAACCTTAGCAACGTACTTCCGAACGAATATCTGAATTTCCCAACGAACTTCGCAACACACGGCGGTAAAGTAATGTGAAATCAACTGTAATAAGAGGACCTGGGCTGAAAAACTCCATGTAATCAGCACCTACTGTAAAAGTGATAAACTAAATCGTTTGTTATCAGGCTTATACTTTTTAACAAGTATTAAAACATGCACGTAATTAAAAATCAACTTTTAAATGAAGTAATGAATATTTCTTGTCTCTTTCTTTTCTCTCGTCTGTGCAGATATCCAGTTTTGGCGATCTCGTAAATCTCTTGAAGGTTTATCAGTTCGATCTGTTTTCTTCAATGTCTTCCAATCTGTCATAGTGCTGCTTTACGTTTGGGACAACGAGGCTAACACCGTTGTTATTATCAGTTGTTTTGTTGGTTTGATTATTGAAATTTGGAAAATACAAAAAGTAGTTGATGTCACGGTAAGAAATTTGCGGAAAATAAGATTTTCTTCTAAAGGGATGGTCAATATATATCTATGATGGGGAGAATAACACTTAACGTAGACTGCTGCGTAGTCAGTGTTTTAGATAGAGCAAAGTGAAAAGGTGGTATAAACTGCCGTGAATAGTTTTGATAACGAAATACTGACGTTGCGAGGGGAGCCCTTCATCAGAGTAAACGTCTGTAATTCGTCACCAAAAAACTATTCTCGTCATTTTCCCGCATTTTCACTTTGCTCTATACTGTAGTTAGGCAATCAGAAAGTTAGATTTACTTAATTTGGTTTTTGTTTTGGGTTTGCCTTTTTAGATTGATAGAGACAACCCTGTTTTAGGAATTTTGCCCCGGGTAAGAATTACAGATAAGCAATCGTACACACAATCGGCCACCAGAAAATATGATTTGGTAAGTGTTGTAAATGATTATGTATTGTGCTGATAGATAAACATAATGAGAGATTTAGTTTGAACAACCGAGGAGGACGACAATCAACAAGAACACCACCACCACCAACAACAACAACAATTATCACTATACCAATAGTATTTAAAATTACTTAAAAAACTTATTAATAATTCATGAGGAAAACACAAAGGAAATCAATACCATGTCGGTGGTTTTATACCTGATAAAACTTATTGACGTCAGAAAAATCTTAATGACGTAGAATTTTATATACAAAGAATACTAATGAACATAGAATTTTTTATAAAATTGCCATCTTTATTTGCAATTGTGAAACGAATCAAACTCCAGACTTCAGAACATTCGCAGTACGTGTTTTATCAAGTATCAAACTTGATATAAAACACTGCTGTTTATGTTTTAAATACTACTTAAATATTAAAAAATTGATAGTCCAGTTATGTATTTATGGACTTTAGCTGTGTACCCAATTCTACTCCCGGCATTACCACATTGTATATACATAACTCGTGGCCAAGCTCTTGGCAGCGGCTTCCGTTGCTCGTGGTCAGAGCACTGCACTAGCATCGCAGGGTCGCGGGTTAAATTCCTAGCCGGAAGGCCTTGATGTTGTATTTTTTGCAACTGGTCCCGGTTTGGTCTTATAATGTATATATTCTACACTCGAAATTTCCTTCACCAAAATTACCTAGTCTATTTTGTTTATTACAGATGGCTTTCAAATATCTTTCTTGGGCACTTTTCCCGTTACTCTTCGGTTACGCTATTTATTCATTGTTTTACCAAGAACATAAAGGCTGGTATTCGTGGGTATTAAGTATGCTTTATGGCTTCTTGCTAACGTTTGGTAAGTGCGTTGTTCGTTATTAATTGCACTGCAAATAAATAGACAGTTCACAAAATGGTTTTGTTGTTAAGTTTTCAAACGTAACTATAGTTAGAAATATAGAGTGCTGCGTACAGTGTTTTAGATAGAGCAAAGTGAAAAGGTGCATGGTAAACTGCCGAGAAAGTTTTGATAACGAAATACCAGTGCTGTGAGTAACGTCGTTACAAGTAACTAGTTACAGTAACTAGTTACATTTTTAAGTAACTGTAACTGAAACTAGTTACTTTTTGAAGAAGTAACTATAACTACCGTATAGTTACTTTTTTAAAGAACTGTAACTAGTTACAATATTTGGTTTAAAAATGTGACTAGTATAGTTACTGATATTCAGTTGAGGATATCATTCTTTCTTGATAAAAAATGGTTTTGATGTAATAATAAAGGTACATTATGTACACATTTGACTATTTCTGCTTAGTGACAACTATATTTAGGCATTTAGCTGTAAAAACACTTTGTTTTTTTGTAAAAACACCTTATTCAAGACTTTGTGTCATGTTTTATATCTTTATAAACGTTGTATTTATTTTTTCAGGATTCATCATGATGACACCGCAATTGTTTATAAACTACAAGCTCAAGTCTGTTGCTCACTTACCTTGGAGAATGCTGACCTATAAAGCACTAAATACATTTATCGATGACTTGTTTGCCTTCATTATAAAAATGCCAACATTGTATCGTATTGGATGCCTGCGAGATGGTGAGTAGTATTGTAAAATACAAGGTTGCATCGTTTGGTTAGATTTAGCTCAAGATATGGCTTCATCATGACATGGCGGAGGCAATGTGTTAACATGAAATTGGCATTGAACGGAACAGAATGAAATTGGCATTGAACGGAACGGAATGAAATTGCATGTATAGGTAATAGCATGGTTTCGAGTGCAATTTGGAAAAAAACATGCACGAGTGAGTTTTTCAAATACTGTCAAAATATTATTTATTTGAAGTATTTGAAAAACTCACGAGTGCATGTTTTTCCAAATTGCACGAGAAACCATGCTATTACTTATTAATAATATACATGAAAAATGTTCAAAACAACTGTACTAACATTTTAACGTACGCATGTTTCACGGCGTCCACTCCTCGCATATTTATTTGTTAAAAAACGTTTCGCTTCCTTTACTACTTGAAAACGTTTACTTGAGGCATAAAGAAGCTTCTGGTCTTCTTGTAGGTACTTCACTTGGCAATATTAAACCATAACTAGCTTCAAATTTGAACAAATTATCCCCAAAACCGCCGAATCTTGGCCGCCATCTTTGTTTGTTTTGTGTCGAGAAAATCCGCTGTACAATCAATTTGATTGGTTCTTAGTAATAACAGATTTTTGCACTGTGATTACAGATTTTTGCACTGTGATTACAGATTTTTGCACTGTAATTACAGATTTTTGCACTGTGATAACACAATTCTGCACTGTTGTTTGGGATTAACTGCACTAGAATCAGCCAATCACAGTCGAGATATTTTTTCATGTATATTATTAGAAATGAAATAGAACGAGTTGAAATTAAGTGAAACGAAGTAGAACGGAATGAAAGAAATGAAATGAGGATGAGATAAAATGAAGTGGAGTGGAATAGAGTGGAGTGAAGTGGTGTAAAGTGGAGTGGAGTGGAGTAAAGTGGAGTGGGGTGGGGTAGGATTAGGATAGAGTCAAAATAGAAGGTGCATTTGCATTTATACGCATAATCTTTTTAATGACATATACTTTAATTGTGCTATAAAATGGAGTGGAGTAGAGTGGAGTGGGGTGGGGTGAAGTGGATGGTAGGATAGCGTAGAAATAGAAGGTGCATTTGCATTTACACGTATTCATCGGTGGTGTAAGTTTAATCTTTTTAATGACATATACTTTAATTGTGCTATGCTTTCTTTTTACTTTCTTTAAAACAGATGTTATTTTCTTCATATTCCTTTACCAAAAGTGGATTTACCCAATTGATCTCAAACGAGTGAACGAATTTGGCATCACCGGCGAAGACCTGCAACAAGTCGACAGCAATGGCGTATTGAAGACCAGTGAAGTACCACCAAGCATAACTAATAATGAAAACGGAGAACTCCACGAGAAAAAGGAATAATTTAATTTATTTGCAACTGGATTGTTATGTAGTTTTAATTACGTTGTCTTCTCTGTACTTTTAAATTCATATTAATTTCATTTTCGGGTACACACACGAGAAATCTGAAATTAAAAGATTCCGGCTGGTTGAACGTTTTTGGTGTAGTTTAAATGTGATTGTGTTTTAGATGGTGATTCATTCATGCACGAGATCTTTGTGGGATTCAATTAATCTTCTAGAAATGTAGATTAATATAGTGTAATTTAGAGAAAGTCTGTTGTCTAAGCTGGGCGCGTAGAAAATAGCCTGGCGACGGTATAGATCCAAATTGGATGGATGCAAAAAACCTCCAGCGATTTGCATTGTGTTTTACGTTTTTTGGAGTACATTTCCCAAAAATTTCTCATTTTTCTCGAAAAGGCGCATCGCTCGAGAAAATCTTGTACACTTTCGCAAAAACCTCTTTTTGCAAAAAATATTTGACAATTTGTCAAACAAAATGAAAAATATTTATTTATAAACCGTTCCAAAACAAATCTCAAAATCCTTTTTTCCTAAAGTTTTGAAAATTCCCAATATATTTCTTGAAAGTCTGAAGAAAATTTAAATTTAATCTTAGAAAATAGCATTTTCGTCCCCAGAGCCCAAGTCTTAGAATTGAAAACCTTGAAAAAAAGTCTTAGAAAATTTGGCTCTTGAAAATATCAAAAATCTTGTACACCTTTCTTCGCCTTTTATTCCCTCGAAACTGAACAAAGTGTACTGTATTTTCTTCTTTATTAAAGCTAGCTGACCAAACGTTTATTTGTTTTTCTCAAAATTAATTAAAAGTCAGTGGTATTTTCTCCGGTGAGTGAGTTATTCATATTTTGTATCTCAGACAACAGGGAACCAATAGGAACGAAGAATACGATCACTAATAGCCAATCACAAGCCGGTTGTCATAACCAACTTGACCACAGGCAATTTATGAATTTAAAAAGCTCCCGCGCGCCATCTTCCTTTTCTTGTTGCACAGCGAAGCCATGGATCTCTTACAAGAATTGGGAGAAAACTACGAAAGCTCGGACTGGAATGTCAACATAGAACGAAGGTTTAGTTGTGTAGTTTGCTTGTCACCGAAATTTGAGATGGTGTACGGTCTGTGTCAGCACAGAATTTGTACAAGTTGTGGTTACGGCTCCAACGGCGTGCTCAATGCGGCCTTTCATCGATGTCCAACGTGCCAGCAAGAAAACGTTTTCCCTTCGCTTAAACCGAGTATCCCAGAGGACAACGTTACTTCACAGAAGTTTTTGGGTGTAAGGGCATGTGAAAACGAAGGATGTAACCAAGAAATCTGGCTTTGGGAAAGAGAAGAACATATGTTGTAAGTACTATAAAAATGTGGCCATTTTGAGCGAAGTGTTGGGTTCCAGATTATCACGAAGTACTACAAAAAAATGCAGTACTTCTTAATTATTAATGATTTTCTAAAGAACTAAGGGTTTAAAATAAATAAGGGTTACATATTAAAGTGATATTTTGCTAAATTTACATTTAACGAGTCTTATATAAAATTGCGGATTATCGCCATTTTATAAATTCACTATTATAAATAAGGTCTGTATATTCAGTGGTCACGTTATCACGCAATAAAATCCAGAGTATATTAATTAAAGTGCCAAAATTATATCCACTTTAATATTTTGCTCCTTTTTGTGGATTATTTTATATATTTGGGTTGTCTGTTTTACAGTATAGACAATAATATATTGTTTTTAATATACCAAACCAGTAAATAAATTTATCCACCATCTGTTTGTCTGTCCATAGTAATGGAAAAAAAGAAATTAAATAGAGAATACATGGATGTGCGGAAATATGAAATTTATTTCGAGTGTTGACCAGGATATCTCACGAGTGAGCGAAGTGAACGAGTGAGATATCCTGTTCAACACGAGAAATAAATTTCATATTTCCAAGCATCCATGTATTGTTCTGTTTATTATATAAAAAAATTGTCCTATTGCCTTGCAAAAATTGCATTAAACTATAATGCTGATTCAGCGATAATAATCACATGTGCAATTATCATAAATAATCGCACATGTGAGATTATCACTTTTATTAGTGGTGGGAAAATCAATAAAACACTCTATTTTATATAATAATATAAGAAAATATGTATTATATAATTTATCATAATTTATTATTCATTATTTAAATATTGTCATTATTTATTATTAGAATATGTCCTTACAGAAAACTGTCACCAATAAATTGTTCAGGCCATTATTCACGTATTAAAGACAGCTTCAGGTAAATATAATGTATGTAAAGTATTGAGAAAAATCCAAAATGCCTTGGTTAAATCATTGCTGCCTAGTAGAATGTCTGAGGGTTCTCCCATTGATGAGTAAAATCATCTGGCATTAGATGGAGTGAAAAAATATAAAGGGGCTGTTTTTGAGTGGCTCAGATAGAAATGGGTTAAAAAATGCCTTTGGTTGACAAAAAAATGTCTTTGCAGTACCATTTCTCCAAAGCCAGTTTCAACAAGACAGCGAACACGGAGTGCACACAAATATTCACTTCGGTCCAATGAGAAATTGGAACAGAAATTGTTTCACACTCCAACATATGCTGAATCAATTGGAGATCGAGTTCGGTGGCAGAGATCTCACAAAAGGAGGTCAAGAAAACACAATAGAACTTGATTTGTAAAGTATCCAGTCCAAATATCATGTAATTTTCCTTTTGTATATAGATTTGCTGTATGCCAATAAGAAATTGTAAATATGTGCATATAATTATACCCTTTCTTCTGCTGGCCAGCTTTTGTGTAAATGCAAATATTTATATCTACAAGTCATTGTACATGTTATATATGACAAATAAAATCATTATATAAAATAAGTTTTTCAGTAGTGTAGCATTACATGTTCAATAAATTGGACATTTATTCTAGGATTACTACCAGTAATACTTTTCAGTAATTAAATTGGAAATTCTTTGTAAGAAAATTAATAATTAAACTCTAATATTACATGTATACAGTGCGCTTCTACATTGTAAAATTCTGATTTGTAATATTTTGAATGTAATCTCATCTCAATGAACTTTTGCTCTTGGTGAGAATGTATTGTTTGTAATTAAATGTAATAAATAAAAAATAATCACCAAAACTGTTACACTGAAATAAAAAGAACGCATTTCCCATTCACCCTAGTTTCATTACTAAGTATTCAGGATTTTATTCTGCTTAAAGCAAGATGGTCTTATTCATCAAATGGAGGCCTGGCTACTGTAAATTAAATACTACATATTGAAATGTGTATGGTTTTCCAAGAAAATTATAACTGACATCTTCAGCAATTACATGTACATAGAAGAAATTGTTTGTAAAAGTTAGCTATGGCTAATTGTTTGCAGATACACTTGTCTTAACACTTTGTGGTATTTTGCTTAAAAGATTATCATGATTGGCTAATGTTGCAAGAATGCCTGTATAGTTCATATAATTATGATCCTCACTGTAATCATATTGGATTGATTTTCCCAATATGTCTGTAAAGTTGCCTCCAGCTGCTCGTAATATTGCATCTGGGGCACAGGTATCCCATCTTTTGGTTCCTTTACTAGCATAAACATATGCATCTGCTTCTCCAAGCAAAACAAGGAGTGACTTGTACCCGGAGCCACCTGCCCTTGTAATTCTACATGGGTTCATTGCTGTTATAGCATCTAAGTTGACTTGACTGGCATGAGATTTGGTTGTAGTGATAACTAGGCCTTCGTGTGTTGTTGGCTTGTATCCAAATGATCCAATACCTTGAACTCCCCATATTGTACGACCAATAATCTTTGAGTTGTCTTCAGGTTTGTAAAATGGTTGGTGAATCACACCTGCAATAGGCCTGCCACCATGTGATATTCCAATTAGAACAGTAACGTGCTCTATCAGCCCTAAAATTAATATAAAGGAAGTAAATTATTTGAATAATGAGATCCAAATACAATCTTGTGATCAATGGTCATAATTATCTTTATTTTTGGTTAATTTGCAATAAATCATTAAGAAATTTGAGAAAGGTTTATGACCACACTGTGTTTTTTATTATGTATACGTATTCACTATTTTAACCCTGCCTTGACCAAAATGGTCCCTTTTATAGTTTTACTCTAACTTTGTCTACCCCCAATGCAGTGATGGATTTACAGGGGGGTGCCAATTACTCAATTAGTGCCTTGCTGCAGTGGGATGCGACGTGGATTTCATTGAAAATGTTAATCACATTTCTAATGTCCAGCTTCCTTGTGATATCCCTAATAAAATTCATAACAAAACATCCACTTTATCCCTAAATTTATTTGACACCTTCCAGGTTTGATAAAATGCGCTATTGAAAACACGATTTAAAACTTTTAAATCTTTCTTCAAAGTACCGTCAGAATGCAGGAAATGCCATTTCAGAGGTCCAAATTTCAAAACTTTTTCGGGGGGGCATGCCCTGACCCCCCTAGGAATGGTTTGACTAAGGTTAAAAAAATTCTAGATCCACCCCTGCAGCACCCCCCCCCCCCCACCCTACTAGATCAAGCTGGATCCATCACTGCCCCAATGAATAGTCTACACTTTAAATTTCAGTTACTGTATTACACAAAGTATATCAATTACCATCTGTAAATTCTCTTGTACCATCCAAAGGATCTACCCATATTACAACCTACATAACCAGGAAAATAGCTATAAAGCATCACAATTACAGTATGTCATTGAAAATACTACTTATTTTGTAGATATCCATATAAATGTTGACTTTTTTGACATGACTTTTTATTTTGCTTCGGAATTAATTATTTATTAATTATATTTTATTAGCACAACAAGAACTTCAGTTTTAGTACTGACAGTACTAAACTGTTGTGCTTTGACATAACCACTGTGGTTGAAAACCTGTGTTGATACTAAAGTGGTCTTGTAAAGGTCAGCTAAAGCCTTTAGACGCAAACCTCTTCCTCCTTGAAATCTTTCAGTTGTGGAGGACATTGCTGCTCCAAAACATTTGAATCATCTTCTGTTTCAGCAACCTCTATTATTTCTGAACAGTCTTCCTATAAAATAGTAATGTTTACTGTGTGCTATTATTATTAACCTTGATAATACATTGGAGTGGACTAAGATGACGATGGTACATTGCAGCCTAGACACTAGGCCTTCTATAGATATCTCGGTGAGGGGGCTCGCGTGCCTGTAGTGGTCTGGAACCCAACTTCTACTTCTTGCTAGGTTCCAGTCTGACCTTTGCGAATGCAAGCCCTCATAAGAATAGTGGGCCTAATATCTAGGCTGGGCACAATGGATGTGTGGTATAGCCAGGGGTGGAGTAGCCTGAGTAGAGACACTCTGTCCCAGATCCCAAATAATTGGGTTTTCTGACCATCCATGCATTGGCTAAGTGCAGAGCTGAGGGAGAAAATGGGGATTGAGTCTGTATCTCACATGCTGAACTTGGAACCTGTTTAGATGGCTGGGAGGTGTGTTACTAAAATATGATGGTGACAAAAAGCATCATGTATGAGGTGGAAGATGTGAGAAGTGGTTTTTGTTGTTTTCATGTTTATTAGTGTATAAATTGGAATTTCATAAATGATGCTGAAAGTGAAAGTGTCTTGGATGTGAATAAGTATAGTTCATATTTTGGCTAATTTTGAAAACAATGTAACAAAAAATTTAGAACATGCATGTATGCTTTTCCCAAATGACTTTAATACCATGTGTAGTTCTATAGACCGTCCAAATCCTATTAATTATTAACTACTGAAATGATTACACAAGTGATACCAGATGGCCAAATTATAAACTTTGAAGTTTGACATACCTCTTCGCCAACAATTTTTACTGCTGGAAACTTTTTTTGCAAAGAGGTGATAATACATTTCTGAGCAGCTCGATCGGCAATTGTTTGTGGATCAAATTCTCCTTTTCCACAGCCCTACGACACATTTTGAGAACTCACAATTTATAATTGATAAGAGGACACTCAAATATAAACTCGAGGCAATTTAACACACGCTAATGTATATATATATATTACCTTGTCTACAACTCCAAGGTCACCGTTTTGTAAAACACTGCGTATGATATTTCCAGCTTTATTCGCAGCAGCTACTGAACACGAAACAAGACGGAGAATCAATGGAACATTGGAACTGACGACCGCCATTTCTATTTTCTACTGTAAACAAACGTGGGCACTGGGAACTAATGCCGTAACTCTTAATTAACAAGACGCCTGCTCAGGCGTTCACTCGGCATGTACGAAACTAATGTTTACTTCTTAGTTTATAAAAATATTTACTGATACCTTATTCAAGATTGTAAGCTTTTCTTGCTTCCTCTTCATTACTTGTACTTGAAACAAAACATTTTCAGAAGAAATAGAAGAAATCAGGCACGTAGCTAGAAATCTAGGAGGGCAAGTTTTATTTTGGGGGGGCAAGTGAAAAGGTACAAAAGTGGAGTCATGCAGAACTGATTCAATCACGCTACTACCCCCCCCCCCCCCCCCCAGTCTGTCACACGGCTTACGTACTGTAACATGACGACGTTAGACGCTTTGGATAAAACAACATCACTTACGTTACACAAGTACGCGACAGCGTTCACATTTCAATTTTAAAACTTTTTACTTATCCACTCACGCTGCGGATATTTTTGGTCATGCAGTCTCTGGTTGGGAGGGGCAAGAAATAATTCTGGGGGCCGCCCCCCCCCCCCTAGCTACGTGCCTCGAAGAAATCCGAAGAGATATCCTCACCGAATCGCTTGGTTTTTTGCGAGGTTTTCTGCCATGTCGCTTCTAACGGTTTACATTGAGCTGAGTACTTCATGTAATTATCTACGAATGTCATGTTTGAGGGTCCTCATAAACAAAGATGCGGATCATGCGCAGAACGGACTGGACAGCACCTTTAAGGATTTAAGATGTTTAACATCACTAAAAAGCTTGAAACGTTTTATTAAAACACTTTAATAGGACATGTGTAGTTCATGACATTCACGCTATACTACTTTTGAACATCGTTAGTCTCGTTCACCAGTGGTCTCAAGATTGCACGATAAAGTTTCCCCCAGAACTGATCTCTGTTCTTTTCATCCGTCCAGTCAAGGTAAACCATATGTGTAATTTCAGCCGGCACTTTGCATTTTTCGTACATAATCACAATAACCTGGTGACCTGTTTTGCCTGCAGCTAATGCCTGATGAAGTTCTTTGCGGGCATAAAAGCTTTTTAAGGAGTGTCTAGACAACACGAAGACCGTTTTTCTGCTGCCGTAAATTCCGTTGACAATGTTTTCCTGAATGTCGAGACCAACTTCGAAATCGAGGAAGTCGATGAATATCTGGAAGCCTTGGTCTTTTAAATTTGCAAGCAATGTATCGTGTACCCATTGTCTGTTCTTAGAACTGTAGCACACAAAAACATCTTTAGATCGAGGCATTTCTGGCGGTTCTAAAGAAAAAAAACAGTATTTTGATTTTAACGAGTGTTTTTAACGAGTGCCAACATGTTAAAGAAAGCATACTCGAAGATTGCTGCTTTGCGCAGGATCAAGCGTCTTGTTCCGTCTACAACGATGATTACACTCCACAAAAGCTATATACTACCACACTTGGAATACTGTTCACCAATCCTTCTAGGAATATCTAAAGCACTAAACACTAAGTTAGAAAATGTTAACTTCTATGCATTAAGAACTCTATTAAATTTAGGATCCACTGTAAAATACGACACCTGTCTATCTATCGCTAATATGGTCTCGCTAGAGCAGAGAAGATTTGAACAATCACTTATATTATTCTTTAAATGTTCCCAAATTAAGGGAATGAGTTTTTCCGGCTGCCAATGCAACAGGTGCTTATAAATCATATACTGTGTAATTGAATTACAATTATTATTATTGTAAATAGATCTCTATTGCTCTTTATAACTATTATTGTTAAACCTAGTTTATAACTGTTATTGTTATACCTATTTATTACTTGTAATATATTTATTTATATTTATTTTAATGGTCGAGCGTTTGCAACACGAGCCTCTGGCTCGGGAGAATGGGCAACCACTCCCCACGTCCATCGCCAATAAATAAACATTGTATTGGAGGTCTGGAGGTACTTTTTTTGTCTTTCTTTTTTTCTGTTTTCTTTTCTCCCTTTCTCCTTTTTTACCTTTCCTCGTTCTTTTCTGCCCATCTCTCCTCTTTCCCTACTACTTTCTGCTTCTTTTTTTCCTTCCTCTCTTCTACAAAAGTTTTAGCAACTAACCCACTTCAATGTCTTTGGGAGGACAAAACAGTTTATCCTCATACTTCTTCATCCGCGCGTGTCGCACTCGACACAAAACTGCAAGCACGATTACAATAAAAAGCACACCCGTAACAATACCGATTGCGATATGTATCCTCACTGCCACATTTGATGTTTGTCCTGCAGATAAAAGACATAATAATTATAACTTAATTCTGCATAAACATTGTAGTTGCTTCTTAACAATTAGCTTGGCCTAAAAATCATACGCCTGAAATTATTTCGCATGTCGTGTAATGAATGGGCTTATTTTCCTATACTGCACCCAACGTGTTAATGTTGACAGCACAACATTGTTCATGGTTGGTAACACTGCCACTTGTACCACAACATTGTTCATGCTTGACAGCACAACATTTTTACGGTTGACAGCACAACAATACAAATTGTTTACGGTTGACAGCACAACACAACATTGTTTACAGTTGACAGCACAACAATACAAATTGTTTACGGTTGACAGCACAACAATACTTATTTACAGTTGACAGCACAACAATACATTGTTTACAGTTGACAGCACAACAATACATTGTTTACGGTTGACAGCACAACAATACATTGTTTACGGTTGACAGCACAACAATACATTGTTTACGGTTGACAGCACAACACAACATTGTTTACAGTTGACAGCACAACAATACATTGTTTACGGTTGACAGCACAACAATACTTGTTTACAGTTGACAGCACAACAATACATTGTTTACAGTTGACAGCACAACAATACATTGTTTACGGTTGACAGCACAACAATACAAATTGTTTACGGTTGACAGCACAACAATACATTGTTTACAGTTGACAGCACAACAATACAAATTGTTTACAGTTGACAGCACAACAATACATTGTTTACAGTTGACAGCACAACAATACATTGTTTACAGTTGACAGCACAACAATACAAATTGTTTACAGTTGACAGCACAACAATACATTGTTTACAGTTGACAGCACAACAATACATTGTTTACAGTTGACAGCACAACAATACATTGTTTACAGTTGACAGCACAACAATACATTGTTTACAGTTGACAGCACAACAATACATTGTTTACGGTTGGCAGCACAACAATACAAATTGTTTACGGTTGACAGCACAACAATACAAATTGTTTACGGTTGACAGCACAACAATACAAATTGTTTACGGTTGACAGCATAACAATACAAATTGTTTACGGTTGACAGCACAACACTACATTGTTTACAGTTGACAGCACAACATTGTTTACAGTTGACAGCAACTGATACATGGTTTACAGTTGACAGCACAACATTGTTTACGGTTGACAGCACAACACTACATTGTTTACGGTTGACAGCACAACACTACATTGTTTACGGTTGACAGCACCTGATACATGGTTTACAGTTGACAGCACAACATTGTTTACGGTTGACAGCATAACAATACATTGAGACATTGTTTACGGTTGACAGTATAACATTGTTCATGGTTGACAGCACAACATTCTTTACGGTTGACAGCACAACAATACATTGTTTACAGTTGACAACACAACATTGTTTACGGTTGACAAAACAACATTGTTCACCTCTTCACTATATAATAAAGTATAGTTACAACCAAAACATCGTCTTACCTACAGAATCTGGACAATTCGTATGGAACCTTGCCACTGTGTCAGAGTCCATCTTCCTCTGAATTTCATTTTTGTTGTACGTCGGGCAGACCTGACAACGGTCGACAGACGTAGCGTTCTTGTACCTTGAAAAGGTTCCTCTTGGACAACGTTTTATGATATTTGCTTTTTCAGGGCAGTAATACCCTTGAAAACAAACGACTAAAAATGAAATTAAAAAGAATGAGTATAATGATCTTAAAAAACCATTGTTGCCTAGGATGTCTGAGGATTATCTCTAAGTTCACAATTAGTGTTCATTCGCTTCAGTCCTAGTCAATGCGCCACTCCGATCTGCGCCATAGCTGGTATCAGGGAGGCCAGAAAAAAAACTTCCATCGAGGTGGCCAGGAAATCTGGGCGGGACCAAGATAACCAGCTCACTGCCCGCTCAGCAAATAGTAAATCAAAACGTTGTGATTCCTAGTTTCAATGTTCAAATTTCAGCTGCCTACTGACTGACCGAGATGCTTCATCTGGAAAAACGACTTCTTTTATACACTTGTTTCTGACACGTCCTCCTCCTGGGAATACTGCTACTTGACGTAATGAATATACTTTCCTACTATACTTCGTGCCGTAGGAAACAACGTATTCTCTACAGCAGTGATTCGACTTCATTTGGAATTATTATTCTTCACATGCATATATACAGAGTTGGAAAAAGTATTCAACCTTCCTCCGGATGAGATTTTAAGTTTAGATAACCTTCCTCAAAATATATAGCGAGAATTTTGTGTTTTGCAACGTTCATAAATACTGCGTGACTTTTACAGTACCTTAGTTTTCTAGGTTTTCCTAGGTAAGCTTTGGAATACTACAATATCTACTAACTACCCTCGACTGCTGCGAAGATACAGACATCACAGCAGACATCAGCGTACATGTCTCACACATGTAACTGCTGCCACTGCCAGTGCTGCATAATTGTTGGTTAGCCAAATCGCATTTCTTCTCGACACCTTGCTTGATCAATTGTAACTTTCTCAGATTACCGAATGTGTTGTTTCACGTGTTTTCACTTTAAACCTTCCTCCGGGTGGTACCCGCAGCTTTCTTCCAACTCTGCATATATACGCTGCGGAAGGAAAACTCAATGTTTATATATAATAACAGTAGATTATCTATATCTTACCTGCATATAAAAATACATTATATTTCCAATTACGATTGGGCTTGTTGCCGTTTTCAAAGAATGAAAATACATTACAACTGTACGTTCCTGTATCGTTGGCCGTGATGTTTCTGATGTGGAGATAGGAGATGGGGCATCTTTTTACATCCGCTTTACTTTTAATCTTTTCGTTACTCCATGTAATTCGTTTGTCTGTTTCACCTGATTCACTTAATCTGTATCGCTTGTATCCGTCTTTAAACCATCCCACCTGACATTTCGGATAAGCCGGAGAGCACGAAAGGTTTATTGTTGAACCGATCCTTACGTCGTGTTGCTGCGGGGTTACATTTTCTTCTAGCTTTATTACATTTGAGGTGAGCATTTTACCTTAGAATAGAAATACACTAGGTTACCTGCATGCTGGTCAATGCCGGGTGAGTTTACATATTTATAATATTTAGAGACATTCTCCATCAAAATTGTAATAAGTCTTCTTTTGCGGCAAAACTGGGAACCCGATCGGAGTAATTTCCAATATATAAGCATCCGTTTGCAGCTACTTACGGACGGTAAGATATGTTTATTATACAGGCGGTTGCGTGATAACATGAATGGTGTAGTGGTTACAGGTGGTGCAGATGGCAGCATCTGCTACGAACGGTAAACTGATGCATGGTTATTTACCATCTGTAACAATCGGTTAACATCTGATACATCTGCATGCGGATGGTTATATTTACCACATGTAACAATCGGTTAGTATCTGATGCATCTGCATACAGATGGTTATATTGGATATGTATGCATGGAGTACTACGCGACCGATTTGAATGGAAAGAAAGCCCAAATATACCCCGCACCAGTTTCGCATTGTTATAATAACTTCGGTAGAACCAATCTCGTTCCCAGAGCCCACGTTCCCCACCCGGGAAACGAGAGACTCTGGGATAATCCGTTTCACATCGATATTTCACTCTGTGGGGATAATCCGTTTCACATCGATATTTCATTGGCTGATGAACACAGTGAACTCTATATAACTCTTCTTCCGGATAACAAGAATCCTGTGATGGCGTGAACGGATTATACCAGTCTCTCGTTTCCCGGGTGGGGAACGTGGGCTCTGGGAACGAGATTGCGGTAGAGCCAGAGAAGAACAAACCTACTGTGTGTTTTCACTATATATATAAACACTGTAAACCAGCTCTCCTCCGCAGCCGCTTATATAGGGCCTGTCACATGACCTGGTTATCTCGGGGGGTAGGGATAATTCGGGGGCTAGGGTCAAAGTTGACCCTGTTTGGTTGATGGGCCATGCATATCACCGGTGACGTCAAGAATAATTATAATAATTAGAAGGTATACATGTAGTATACGTTATATAGTCCGCTATTATAATTCTACGACTATATAACGTATGCTACATGTATACCTTCTAATTATTATAATTATTCTTGACGTCACCGGTGACTTGCCGTATGGCCCATCAACCCTGTTTCACATGATAAAACGCAACTACCGAGTCCGAGAGCGTCCCTGGCGCCCGAGATAACCCAGCTTTCACGTTAACAAAAAAGAATGCACCAGTAATGTCAACAATTTTATAAACGTACGCAAATGGCACGTGAACAAGAATAGTGCGTATAAATTATTAGAATGTTTTTTACAATGTACGCATGCGTAATTATACAAAAGCGAGATATATAACTAGGGTGAAAGCGTTCCATGGAGGTGGGGAACTTATTGGGACGCAGTTTGCCCTTCCCACGCCTAATAAGTTCCCCAGACGTCTCTCTTCTCTATATAGGCTCCCTCTAATAAACCTCTGCGGAGGGGTAACCGGTCAGTTCTGCCAGAAACTGTCAGTTCGCCAACGCCGTCTCGGGTCGATTCGCCAACGTCCTTATGTCAGTTCGCGCGTGCATGTTAGCGATAAATAACAACTTATAAATTACTTAAACAACTTAATAAATAACTATTATATTTAGCAAGTAATATTTTATTATTTTAACAAGTACTATATAATATGCGCGATGCTTAATTTAATCACAAGAAACCAATATTGAATGAGATTCGGTTAAAAAGTCGGAAATTCTAAACGTTTATAGACGTTCATTGAAGACAAGTAATTGACAAAACTTATTAAAAACTGTTTTTACAACCTTAAACAACAAATGTTCCTTTTCAGTTCAAGAGTCCCAACACTTTTGTCACTGATTGTAGTTTGATAAACCGACCCGAGACGTTGGCGAACTGACAGTTGGCGAAACGACTCGTTGGCGAAACGACCGTAATTCTGCGGAGGAGAGATTCGGGGTTCTGATTTATTTACTTTCAATTTCAAAGCGACACTAACTACACTATACGTAGTCTACGCTTGGTGCATTCTTGTAGCTGCTTACACAGAACTAAAGAACACTATAGAATACACTGTCCAACGCTTCTGATAAAATGTTGATAAAAACACTGGACATTTGCGTATAGATCAGATGTAATATCATACACTAAACATATATATTATATATCTATTGATATAAAACGTCGAAGCCAGAGATCTCTATTAAAGACCAAAGTCCATCAATTTGAAGTGATCTAATATGTACTATAACTATATTATACATTGGTCTTTTTCTATCAGGGCCTATATCAACTGACGCCATATTATTTGACAATATTACTGTATTCTCAGTTAGCTTGTTTCTTCTTTTTACCAACGGCTGTCCGCTCCGTGTTTATATATATATATATATATATGGTGTAACCATGCATGCTATTACTGTACTGTAACAACATAAAGTAGACTGTAATCTTAGTTTACACAGCATGCTCGCATATAGCTTTCTAATCGAGGATTTCAGCACACCCTGCGAGCAATTACAACAAATATATTTATGTCAGTGCTCGTTGGCAATATCAGTCAAACTTAAGGAACAGCGAAGTTCAAGAGCCAATCTGACAATCACAATGACAGATGTTAACATCAAGTTTTTCACCACTTCCCCCCTATATGTATACACTCTTGAAAACACTGATCATTGATCAACCAATTCGTTAACTTTAAACACGTATAGCCCATACTGTGATGTTATATAAAAGCGTGACGTCTGTACTAGCTAACTAGCATGTGGAAGTCATTCTACGTCCTAAGTGAGTGAAGGAAACTACATGTACGATCTTGATTAAGACTCACCATCTGCTAAAATAGCGGGTAAAATGTACACCAAGAGTCTGACTATAAACCACAGGCGATGACAAGGCAACATGGCGACAGCCAAACTGCTGAGGAAACGACAACAGCAATACGACACGAAGCCTTGTCTGTCGTATATTAAAATGCAAATGAACGACAAACTTACAAAAATAGATCGTTTCTTGTTATTTAGATCAAATTCCTGGTACTTTTAACTGGACGTGAAAAGACCGGAAGATCTTACAATAAACAGGTGTTACAAACTTTATTGTCACCGTTGGCGTTTGCTATACGGTTGTCGATTAAAAATTTAAAACTGACAAGTTTTTAACCTCGAGTATATATATTGAATTTGATCTTAAGAGAAATTCTCCATTCAATTTAGATTATAGACATATACAGTTTCGGTGTCAAGGGTCAGCATTTAAGTTCCGGTAAAGTTTCCTGAGCGACAAGCCGTCTGGAGCCTGTCGAGGACCTTGACAATATCTGAGTGGAAATACATTATAAATTATTAGATTCGTTATTCAGCTGATTCAAAATTTGATGTATATTCGGGAAAGTCGTAAAATGAAGCAAAAAATAATTCATACTGCATGTATTACAAAAATTTTTAGGTGTGCTAGAAACAACTGAAGTGTGTCAATATTGTGGAACCGAACCCTTTCCGAAAAAGTGACATCGGAATCTATGTTTCGACGCTCGTGAGGGTAACGGGGGTAGGTTTACCGCCTGGCGTCCTCGCCTACCCCCTATTATCCCTACGAGCAAGAGATGCTTTTCATGGAAACTTGAAAATTCTCTTTTACTGGTGTTTCTTCGATTCGATGAAAGCTTGGGGAACGTACTATATTTTTTAGATATGAGCTCAAAATTTCATTGGAGAAAGTCTAAGAATTTGAAATTGAAACTTTTAGTATCAAAATTGTGTTTATATAGGAAAGCTCTGGAAAAAGAAGCTCTGAAACGCTATTTCCTGCATTTTGAAGGCAGTTTTATTGAAGTTTTTAGAGCAAAACTTCATCATTTTAACATTGTTTAATTTAATATTTTATTTATTTATTTATTTATTTTTCAATATTTAACGTGTAAATAGATCATTTTAGACCTGTCCAGGAAAGTCCTGTTTTCAAAATCTTTAAATTGTAAATTTTGTTATAGTTGGTGTGATGTCAAAACGACTTTGCCGACTAAATAGATGTAGACAATGCCCCACCATGATTTAATAAAGAACATCACCGTTATTAGCAATTACTGGAACAACCCCCCCTCCCCCTCCTCCCTAAATTCCTAACCCCGTTAATGTGTTTAAGGTGGCCTGATAGTACCCTGCAAGCAAAGCCTTTTCCTTATTTCTTCGCTGAGAGAGAGGAAGATATTCGTGACTGGTTTCCATTGCGCATGCTTGTCAGTTGCTTGGTTACAATCTCGAACCCAGTCCTAATCAGAGCAGAAAACAAAACGAGAACCGGTTAAACGGGTCTTAAACGGGTTACTTCGTCCTAAATCTTGGACGAAGCCAAACACGAATACAGCAGAGCCTACTTTTCTTCCTCTCTTAGCGAAGAAATAAGGAGAAGAAGGCTCTGCTCGCAGGGTAGCCTGATAGGGAAAAGTTATGAAAAATTGTGTCTCATTCTAGTTCCTTGCAAAGCCCTAGTGTCAGTGCTGATAATTGAAACGTTTTTACACTTTCAGCATTTGTGCGGTCTGGCCAAATTACAGTTATTGTATATAATATGCAAATTTAATGCAAATCAGTAGAACAAAGATTTCTCCTCTCCTAAAAACAGTGGACTGTCTAACACTTTTCTCTCAAGATTAACACTAGACCGTGCAAAAAACTAGAACGAAACACGAATCTACACCGTGAAACGTTTTAGAGGCACAAATCTGATTGTTTTTCGCTTTTCTCTATCGAACCACAATGATTTAAAAATCAAAATCTTTTCATGATATATACAAGATAAAATCAAATGAGGCCAAGTAGCTACTGTAAAAATGAGTTTATTAGAATTGATAAAAAGTTTAAACTTTTTATCAATTCTAATAAACTCATTTTTACAGTAGCTACTTGGCCTCATTTGATTTTATCTTGTATATATTTTACATTATGCTACTGAGGGACAACTTCATTCTTTTCATGATGTTTAACATCACTAAAAAGCTCGAAACGTTTTATTAAAAACACGGCTTTAATAGGAAATATGTAGTCTCAACGTTCATGACACTGATGCTATACTACTTTTACTTTTGAACATTATTAGTCTCGTTCACCAGTGGTCTCAAGATTGCACGATAAAGTTTCCCCCAGAACTGATCTCTGTTCTTTTCATCCGTCCAGTCAAGGTAAACCATATGTGTAATTTCAGCCGGCACTTTGCATTTTTCGTACTTAATCACAATAACCTGGTGACCTGTTTTGCCTGCAGCTAATGCCTGATGAAGTTCTTTGCGGGCATAAAAGCTTTTTAAGGAGTGTCTAGACAACACGAAGACCGTTTTTCTGCTGCCGTAAATTCCGTTGACAATGTTTTCTTGAATGTCGAGACCAACTTCGAAATCGAGGAAGTCGATGAATATCTGGAAGCCTTGTTCTTTTAAATTTGTAAGCAGTGTATCGTGTACCCATTGTCTGTTCTTAGAACTGTAGCACACAAAAACATCCTTAGACCGAGGCATTTCTGGCGGTTCTAAAGAAAAAACGGTATTTTACCTTTCCTCGTTCTTTTCTGCCCGTCTCTCACTCTCCTCTTTCCCGTACTACTTTTTTTTCCTTCTTTCTTCTACAAAAGTTTTAGCAACTAACCCACTTCAATGTCTTTCGGAGGACAAAACAGTTTATCCTCATACTTCTTTATCCGCGCGTGTCGCACTCGACACAAAACTGCAAGCACGATTACAATAAAAAGCACGCCCGTAACAATACCAATCACGATAAGCATCCTCGCTGCCACATTTGACGTTTGTCCTGCAGATAAAAGACAAGAATTGTAAATAAATTCTGCACAAACCTAAGTTGCTTCTTAGCAATTAGCTTGGCCTAAAAATCATATATATACGCCTGAAATTATTTTGCATGTCGTGTAATGATGGGCTTAGTATAGTTCCTATACTGTATATACCCAACATGTTAATGTTGCAGGCAACACGACATTTGTTCACTGTTGACAACACAACTTTGTTCACGGTTGGCAGCACAACATTGTTCACGGTTGACAACACAACATTGTTCACAGTTAACAACGTTGTTCACGGTGGACAACACAACATTGTTCACGGTTGACAACACAACGTTGTTCACGGTTGACAGCACAACATTGTTCACGGTTGACAAAACAACATTGTTCACTGTTGACAACACAACATTGTTCACTGTTGACACATTGTTCACAGTTGACAGCACAACATTGTTCACGGTTGACAGCATAACATTGTTCACGGTTGACAACACAACATTATTCATTGTTGGCAGCACAACGTTGTTCACGGTTGACAGCACAACATTGTTCACAGTTGACAGCACAACATTGTTCACGGTTGGAAGCACAACATTGTTCACGGCTGGCAGCACAACATTATTCATTGTTGGCAGCACAACATTGTTCACCGGTTAATGACAACACAACATTGTTTACTGTTGACACATTGTTTACAGTTGACAACACAACATTGTTTACGGTTGACAAAACAACATTGTTCACCTCTTCACTATATTATAACAACTTAAGTAAGGTGTGGGCTTTTATGGCTGTAGCTTGCCGTATAGTTACAACCAAAACATCGTCTTACCTACAGAATCTGGACAATTCGTATGGAACTTTGCCACTGTGTCAGAATACATCTTCTTCTGAATTTCATTTTTGTTGTGGGTCGGGCAGACCTGACAACGGTCGACAGACGTAGCGTTCTTGTACCTTGAAAAGGTTCCTCTTGGACAACGTTTTATGGTATTTGTTTTCTGAGGGCAGTAATACCCCTGAAAACAAACGACTAAAAATGAAATTAAAAATAATGGGTTAGTATAACGGTCTTAATAACCCATTGTTGCCTAGGATGTCTAAGGATTATCTCCTTGACGAATAAAATCGTCTGGCGTTGGACAAAGTAAAAAAAAATATGAAGGAACCGTTTTTGGCCGCCTCAGGCAAGAATGGGTTGAAAATGTTTATAAAGATAACATATAATTAATTCTTTGAAAGCTTAGCAAATAAATATTTTACGTGGTGTTTCCACGTAATTATATATATTATAATGCTACAGATCGCTAAGATTATCGATCTGCCGAACGGTTTATTATAGTATAGCGGTTTTTAAAACAGGAATTACCAACAGACTATATATTTTCAGAAAATGTTATTTGTTGAAATGAAATGGAAAAAAATTTCCAAATGATATGGTGTAATCATGAAAGGACATTAAAATCCTTTGAAATAAGGTAAACGCAAATTATGCAGCAGAAACACGACGTTCAAATAAAAATAAAAATGTACAGAAGCCATCTTATAATACATTTTTTTATTAATCACATTTTTTGCTTTGAATACGGGAAGTATTTATAGACCTCGCCGTTTTAATTCTGTACAAAAACTTCAATATCATTCTCATGTAATGCGTATACCGTAACACACCTAAGTTTGATGTCTTGTAGCCGGGGTGAATCACGACAAGAAGCGTGGAGAGATGTATAGTATAACATAAAAAAGTGTATCAATTCATACAAAGTTATTTAATTTTTATACACTGAAAAATCTTGTGAGTTCTAGCTTGGATAATTTACACCACGTGATACCCTGTTATGCAATGGCAACGTTCAGCCATGCTTTAATAACTATGCTTTAATTTCAATAAAGCATGGTTGCTTCAGACTTGTAAAAGTATTCACTATTGCCCCACAAAAATGGAATAGATGCGTTTCATGATAATCAGCACATGTGAGATTATCATAAATAATCCACATGTGAAATTATCGATTTTATCAGTGATGGAGACATCAATAAAACAGATTATTTTATATAATAAGAATGGATGATCTATATCTTACCTGCATATATAAATATATATTTCCAACTATCTGGTTTGATGCTCTCTTCCTTTATTGAAAATATTTTACAACTGTACTTTCCTGTATCGTTAGCCGTGATGTTTCTGATGTTGAGATAGGTGGTAGGACATCTCTTTCCATGCGCTTTACTTTTAATCTTTTCTTCACTCATTATAATTCGTTTGTCTGTTTCACTTAGCATGTCTCCGTCTTTCATCCATGCCACTGCACATGTCGGATAATCCGGGGTACATGAAAATTTTATTGCTGAGCCGATCCTTACGTCGTGTTGCTGCGGGGTAACACTTTCGCCTAGCTTTATTTCATTCGAGGCGAGCATTTTACCTTAGAGTAGGAATACACAAGGTTATCTGCATGCTGATCAATGTTGCCTTTAAAGTGGTTCTCTGATGAAAATATTGTTGGCAATGTTTTTGCTGAATCCTAAAGATGTTATGGTGGTTGGTAATCGTGCAAAGTTTCATTTCAAAATTCGTTGAAGAAAAGGTGATATTTTACGTGTAAAGTTTGTATTTTGGAGCACCGCCATTAAAGTGACCGAGCTTGAGAAGAATGAGTCGAGGAAGCGTATGACGTCATAGACTCAATAACAACAATGACCCTTTTGTTGACAACAACAATGTTTTGTTTTTATTGAGTCTATGACGTCATAAGCTTCCTCGACTCATTCTTCTCAAACACGGCCAATTTAATGGAGGCGGCACTCCAAAATACAAACTTCGCACGTAAAATACAACTTTGTTTTGGGGAATTTCGAAATGAAACTTTGCACAATTATCAAGTACCATAATATCTTTAGGATTATGCAGAAACATTACCAAGAATATTTTCATCAGAGAACCACTTTAAAGTGCCTAAATCACACCAAATACGATATTACTCAATTATATTGATTCTTAGTAAAGTGTACAGTTCAATGCCAAAATATTTTTTGATGTGTGCTTTTATTTATTGTTGTATTGAGGTTTGTATTTCCAAAATGGTGACGAGGATGACGTTAAAGCAGGCATAATTTGCATATAAAGGGGATATTACACGGTGGCGAGAAGATATGGATTTTATGTTCGAATGGCAAGGGCAATATGCCACGAGAACAAAAATCCATGCATATCTTTGAGCAACCGTGTAATGTTCTGTTTATTATATGGACAATGAAATTATGCGTGGAAGTGATGTTGATAAAACTGTGTTTAATGCCGAAAACTACAACCGCTTGACTTAAAACTTTTAGAAAATACAAATAAAACTACAACAGCTTCTTC
>JAWNZC010000250.1:2012500-2187500 GCA_035771165.1 Paragorgia papillata | reverse complement strand
TTTTTGTGAACCTAAAAGGGTATATTATAAGAATGACGTTAGTGATAGGCTGACCAAGTCTAACTCCCGCTCACTCGCTAATAGTGCCCTTTTAAATTCCCCATCCTTTAAGGAACGAAAGGACTGGGCGGTAATCATCCTTACTTGCAGCTAGTGGCTGAATTACGGAGGACGCAGATCAACGTGGCCGTGTCGAGGCATATTAAAGGCGCTCCAGGCAGCCGCCATACGACACAGTTCAGACCACGTTAGCCTAAGATGTAGATGTTGATTTTACAGAGGAAGGAAACCGGAGCCGGAGAACCCGGCAAAAAAAACTCGAAGCACATGAGACAACTACAACTCTACTCTACTCACATGAGTGCTAAGCTCGGCAACGTTGGTCATTCCCATGTGGTCACCCATCTAATATAAGTACTAATTCCGGGCTTAACTTTGCAATTGCATGGACTGCAGTGGTCAGTGGTGATGAGCAGCGCGCTAACGCCACCCGTGCTCTCCTTTCAGCGCGTTGCGTTTAGTTATCTACACGCGTAAAAATCTCGCAAGTTGTTACAGCATTGTTGCCAAAACAATGCTGTACCAACTTGTTGACATATGTGAACAACATTGATAAATGAACAACATCATTGTTTCAACAAGTTGTTACAGCTTGATGAAACAACAACCGTTGTTCACGCATGTTGTATCAACCGAAGAACGTGTTGATACATCAACCATGTTCACCATTGTTGTAACATTGTTGTTCATCGTTGTTATTTCGTCATGCTGTTACAACATGTTGTATCATGTGCGAACAACGTTGTTGGCTATAAAAATGTGTTGTTGGAACAACTTGTTCATGACTGTTGATTTATCCGTGAACAAGTTGTTCGAACAATAAGTGAACAACTTGTTGACAACTTGTTCACGGCGAGCAGCACAACATTGTTCACGGCGAGCAGCACAACATTGTTCACGCCTGTTGACAACCGTGAACAAGTTGTGCGTTTTTACGCGTGTACATCACTGAATCACAAGAGTGTCTCACCTGCGCCAGCAAACTCGGAACAAGCTGTACGAAAATTCTCCACCGTTGTTTTAGACACTTTAGCCTTCAAGTCGACCAGAACCTCGTTTCTAGTGTACGTCGGACAGCGCTGGCACTGGTCGACTGACGTAGCGTTCTTGTACATGGAAAACCTTCCGGTTGGACAGGGTTTGGCTGTATTGCTTTTTGGAGGACAGTAATAACCAATAAAACAAGTTACTAGAAATAACAAAAATAATTCGTTAATTGATATGCGGAAAATAATAGTCAACTGCAATCAAGCAATCTTGTGACAACTTGTCATCTAGCTGCTTTCGGAATGTATCGAAATGGAAGTGGAGCCGCTATTTCTCGTTTTTCCAAATTTTTATGTGAATGTATCGGATAAACAACAACAAGAGCAGCGGCAGCAGCAGCGACACGACAACAGCAACAATGACAACACCAGCAACACTAACAACAACCAACGACAAAACAATAGCAATAAACAACAACTTCAGAATCAATGACGACGATGACAACACTATCACCGACGACAACAATGACAAAACAACAACAATAGCAAGTTAGCAACACCACCAACAATGACGACGCGCGATGACAACAACACTATCACCGACAACAGCAACAACAACAGTAACACCAACGGTGACACTACTACCGACGACAAAACAGCAACAGCACCAACAATGACGACGACGACGACAACACTACCACCGACGACAACAATGACAAAACAACAACAATAGCAACACCAACGACAATGACAATGACGGCGATGACAACAACACTATCACCGACAACATTATCACAGACAACACCACCACCACCGACGACAACAACAACCAATAATAACAGCAACAACAACGTCAGCAACACCACCAACAAGGCAACAATGCCGACAACGACGACAACAACAACACTATCACCGACAACAACAAAACAACATCAGCAATATTACCATGACTGATGACCGCTGAACACCAATAACAACAACTACAGCAAGGCGGCCATTCCTTTGTCAACACACAATCCTTCCTTTAGCAACGCGATTACCTGAGATCAGTCAGTAAATTTTATTGATCGCACCTGTATCTATAGTAATAGTCTTCAGACGTTCCATCTCGACCGGTGAAACCATACTTCTAATGTTAAGACATTCATACTTTCCTTTGTCGTCAGTCATAACATTTCGGATGGTTAGCTTGCTAGTACATCGTGTAACATTCTTCTGAGTTATTATCCGACCGATTTTCCCCTTAATTCGTTCGTTGTACGAAAGGGGTTCACTGTCTTTTCGCCACAACCATAATATCCCTCTGCATTCCGTATGAAACAGCGTCGTGCACGTAATGGAAATCGTCGAACCAATCATCACGTCGTGTCCATTTACACTTCCGTTTTTTCCTTCGATCTTGATGTCCGTTGCCAGAGAAGTATCAGTTGATGGAACGAACTGACCTGGAATGAAATATTCACAACACACATCAAAGTTCATGTTAAATACCTTGCGAAACGAAACGGTAGTTTGCTAAATGGTATACTTTGCGACATGGTATACTTTGCGATATGGTATACTTTGCGACATGGTATACTTTGCGACATGGTATACTTTTGCGATATGGTATACTTTGCAATATGGTATACTTTGCGATATGGTGTACTTTGCGATATGGTATACTTTGCGATGGTATACTTTGCGATATGGTGTACTTTGCGATATGGTATACTTTGCGATATGGTATACTTTGCGATATGGTATACTTTTGCGATATGGTATACTTTGCGATATGGTGTACTTTGCGATATTGTATACTTTGCGATATGGTATACTTTGCGATATGGTATACTTTGCGATATGGTATACTTTTGCGATATGGTGTACTTTGCAACATAGTATATTTTCCAATGTGATATACTTTGGGATATGGTATACTTTGCGATGTGGTATATACTTTGCAATATAGTATAGTTTGCAAAATGGTACTTTGCGACATGGTATACTTTACAAAATGATATACATGTACTTTGCGATGTGATATACTTTGCAAAATGGTATACTTTGCGATATGGTATACTTTTTATTTATGGTATACCCATCACTTTTTCTCCTGCCCCCTCCCCCTTCTTAAGCAGGTGGAATTAATGCCAGCTCTCTCACCATATCCGTTGACTTCCGTTGTTGCATTTGCTTGACCCAGTTTATTTCTCGCCACACACGTGTAGTTGCCCTCATCTTTTTCGTCGCTAAGTTTCACTGACAATCTTTGTTCGCACGCAAAATAATATAGTTTTCTGTGACCCTGATTAACATCTAGTCTTCTCTCGTTGAAAAACCATGTCAGCGTGGATGGTGGATTGCTTTGGCACAGTTGACACTTTATGTCGACCCAAGTGTTGAACTCTACGTCTCTGTGTGTTCGGGGGTACTTTATTCGAGGCGGACCTGTGGTGTAATTATATTAAACAAATAAACAGACACACGGACATACACAGATTACAGTTGAGGAAAAGTGTTTATACTAATACGTTTACTATAACTATTTACACATCTCGATACATATAGCAACTGTTATTGTTGTTGTTGTTATTGTTGTTGTTGTTGTTGTTGTTGTTGTTGTTGTTGTTGTTGTTGTTGTTGTTGTTGTTGTTGTTGTTGTTGTTGTTGTTGTTGTTGTTGCTGTTGTTGTTGTTGGTGTTGTTGGTGGTAGTAGCGGTAGTGCTGGTGTTGTTGATGCTGCCGTTGTTGTCTGTTGTTGTTGTTGTTGTTGTTGTCTATTGCTGTTGTTGTCTGTTGTTCTTGTCTTCTGTTTTTCTTGATGATGTTGCTGCTGCTGTTGTTGTTATTGCTACTGCTGTCGTTGTTGCTACTGTTGTTGTTGATCATTGATGGTGTTGCCGTTGTTGTTGTTGTTGTTGTCGTTGCTGGTGTTGTCGTTGTTGTCTGTTGATGTTGTTGTCTGTTGTTGTTGTTGATAGTGTTGCCACTGCTGTTGTTGTTGCTTGCTACTTCTGCTGTTGCTGTTATTGGCGCCAAATATACCTTCTTCACCGTTTCCCACAGTATAGTTGCCATTGATAACCTTGCAACTTAAAGAACAATCTGTATTAAAAAATAGAATGTGTTAGTAAATAAGTTTGGACGTACACACACATGCGTAACCAACCAATGTGTTTGCATCAGGCTATGCAAACAGGGTATTACATTACGGCACATTTCTTAGTCTTGTTTTAAAATGAAGACGAATATGGATGCCATGTGACTGCATGTGTTTACATAGCCTGCGTGCAGACGCCCCTCGACCTAACGCAAACATTCAAGCTAGTTTGGGAGAGTTTGGAAGTACTTCTGTTAAACGAGTTCGCATAAGCCTTCGAATTCACCCAAACTCGCGAAATTATAGGCCATTTTAATTAGCTACAAGTCCTCTATTTAAATCACCCGTTTTTCTTGGAATTCCTTTCATATAATCTAGCGCTACAACCGGACGACATCGCACTCTCAAACATCCGCTCTATTGTTTTCAGTTTTTAGACCAAAGTTTTTCTTGCAGTTTTTAACTCGAATCACCAAACACAGCTTTCACAATAGTTTCAAATACACTGGATAAAATACGAAATATTTCCTCGTTTTCTCAATAATCTTATAAAAGCTTATTCCGTTATTAGTTTACTGTTATCGACAACTACGACAAGAGTCGAACACCACTGGCATTGTCTCTGTTATTAAGTCAAGTAGACAAGTTGAGATGAATAGCGTTTGTCGCCTCCGAAGGTCGACCTTTCATTGTATTACTGAAATATATGTATTGCTAAAACGTTTTAGCTTCTAAAGGCCTGGCCAAACGCTTTCAACATTTCATGCAACATCGTTCAACGTCCCCTCGAGAGACTGACTTGATCCAAGTCTACGTTCAACATTGTTGAACGCATGTTGAACGAAAATTTGAACATGTTCAAATTTTGTTCAACTTTATTCAACACCATTTAACAACGTTCAACATCATTCAACAGGGTGGCCAAACGCTTTCAACATGTTGAATCACGGTTGAATTCAATAATGTTGAACGATGTTGCATGAAATGTTGAAAGCGTTTGGCCAGCGTTTAATATATATAAACCACTCCATGACCAAGGTTCATAAATTTATATATCAAGGATATGCATTTATTATACTGGCCAAATTAGCTGACTAGAGTGGTTTATTGATTTTTCCGCCACCAACAAAATCGATAAATACTGCTCTATTTTTGTGGGGGAAATAGGACTATTTTTCATATAATCGTATCAACAGAACAATACATGGATGTTCGGAAATATGACATTATTTCTCATCTATTTCTCGTTCGCTTTGCTCACTTGTGAGATATCCGGCTCGAAATAAATTTCATATTCCACACATCCCCGTGTTATAGAGAATAATACAAGGATGTGTGGAAATATGACATTTATTTCGAGTGTTGACCAGGATATCTCACGAGTGAGCAAAGCGAACGAGTGAGATATCTTGGTCAACACGAGAAATAAATTTCATATTTCCAAGCATTCATGTATTGTTCTGTTTATTATATAAAAAATAGTCCTATTTCCCCACAAAAATAGAGCAGTAATTTAAAGTCTAATGCGTCCCGTGATAATCGACACATGTGGGATTATCATAAATAACAACACATGTGAGATTATCGATTGGTGGCGGAAACATCAATAAAACACTCTATTTTATATAATAAATATACATAATCAGCTTGGCTTTATTATTGCAACCCGACCTGATAATAGTCACACGTATAGTATGATGTTTACGCTGTCGTATATCTCTGTAATACTTAAAGCCTAAATACAATGAGTGTAATAGATTATAGGTCGTATAGCCCCAATACCATTCCTAGGAAGTCTTTCGTGAGTTCTCTCTTATAGTACTGATCGAAGACTTTAATCACTCAGTCTGTTAACCCTCCAATGCATACTGACACACGTATACTGTGATGTTTATACGAGTGTGACATGCATGGCATGTCGATGGCATTTAATCTAAGTAGTGCAGGACAGTATGTCGTTCAGTTTATAGCAAAACTCACCATCTGCTGAGAGGACTGGTAAAATATACGCGGTGACTATCACTAAACACGAGTGAAGAGCAGAGCGAAACATGGTTGATCCACTTGAACGGGAAGCGATAAGACAAGGTTCCAGAACAAGTCTTCAAAATGCAAATGAATGTAAACGTTATAAAAATAGATCTTTCCTGGCATTTTCATCATCTTCCAGGTAATACTGTACGGGACTTTTCCCCGCACGGTTAGTGCCCCTGTTTAGATATCTGAACACGTCTTAACATAAACCAGATGGACAGAGAACAGTTTGCAAACAAATTCCATCAGTTTGTCGTCGGTTCTGTTCAGTACAGCACAGCACAGCGCAGCGCAGTACATTCTAAAACTCATTAATAATTCATGTGAAAATTCAAAAGAAATCCGAACAGAACTGAACAGTCTGAACTGATATCAGTGTCTGTAAATGTGATGCAGAACTGTTTAACAAAACATCAGTTCTGTATCACATTTACAGTCTAAAGAGTCTTACAGACACTGATATCAGTGTTTTGTGGCAAGTGTACAGACACATTGCATTCAACTATCTTGAGTGAGGGACGCTGGTAGCGTCCTCATACAAGATGAAGATGCAAACATTTGTTGAATAACAACCATCACTGATCTCTATAGATCAGTGCGCAGTGCGTGCCATGCGTAAAAAGTTAAAACTCGACCAACTTCTTCGTACGTCATACGTGTCATACGCGGTCGGGATCCTACGATTTTGATCGTCGGGTCAATACGCTTTTTTCTCGGATTGGTAAGTTTTGGCGGGGAAAGTTCTGAGTTAATTTTGAATAGAAATAAAAGAGAACTGGGTTTCTTTATTAAAATATTTCAAATAATAAAATGTGCTGGAACATTACTGCTGGTTTTCTTTTAAACTGTTCACCTAAAAACACGACAAACGAAAGTCGAAATGCTGTCAACAAGAAGCGACACGAAAAAGCTAACAGGTAAGATAACGGCAACTGAACTCCGAAGACGAAATATGTGTTCAAAACCTAAAAAGAAAATTAAGCTATAATGAAATCTTTATTAACCTCGTTTGCTTGGTCTGTACGGAAGAGTATTTGCTTGAGCTTTAGTTAGACATCGTACACGGCTTTAGACAAAGAAAAAGTTGTTCCGAGTCGGTAAATAAGTCTTCATTATATTTCGGCTGTCGCTTCGCCAAATGAAATTGCATTTCATCTTTCACCTCATAAAATATTCTTACCATTGCCCTCATATAAACGCCCATTATTTGTATACCATAATCTGTTGAACATTTAATAATTATTGGTAGACGTTGAACATATGCTCAGGCATTATGCGATGACCGAATTCTATAAGGGTTTTTTTAAAGTGAAGTCTGTGATTACGTGATCTGTGAGTACGTTACAGACATTCCGAAAATCCAAGCAGAACCGCGCGGAAGTGATATACGTGGGAGCAGGTTCTCCCAAACCCTGTGACTAGCAGAATACAGCATATAGACCACTTTCATAATGGCCACCAGTTTAAATATTCTTTTACGTGCATTAATAAGCCTTTATGGCCTCGTCATGAAGCAAAGATTCTTTTGAATTGCAGAGGCTCACAAACGAGGCCAGAAAGGCTTATTAAGATGCACATAAAAGCCAATATTCAAATTAGTCGCTATTATGAAAGTGGTCTATGAGTCACGATTTAGGGGCATTTACTATTTTTAGACTGTTGTATTCTATTGTATTGTATTGTATTCTATTGTGTTGCCTCGTGCTTTGAAAACCTCGCTATCTATTGTCTACCCCTAAATCATGCATGACTGGTTTGGAATACAGAGACGGTCCCTTGCTCAGTGGTCAGGGCACAGAGGGGGGGGGGGGGGGCAACTAGGGGGTCCGGGGTATGCCTGGGAAAATTTTGAAATCTGGAGTCTCTGAAATGCCGGAAACTTTACAGAATTCTGAAGAATGAAGACTTCTAAAGAACAGGATTCTATAAAATGTCATATAAAATACAAAAGAAAACAACTTGTTCCTTAATTGAATGCACCTGCCTAACAACCGATTTTTTAGCATGACAACCATATACATGTAGCTAAATGTAGCTATAGCATCAACCTCGTCCCCAGGGCCATTTGTGGGGGCTGGCCAAGATGGCGGCCAAGAACAAAATGGCCCTGGCACAGGCTGAGCTATCACCACATCTGATTGGTCAAGATAACCTTGGATGTTTTAGGTATTCTGATTGGTGGAAACAAGGTGGGCGGCAGGTTAACTCGCGGGCATTTGTTTATAGGCTCAAATTACATTAAATAAGTGATACCAGAATTGCCGGCTGTTAAAAACAACTTCAAAATGAATGAAAATGTGAGGAAAGCTGGCGAAACACCGGTAAAACTGACGTCGGAAGAATATGTAATGATGGGTCGTGTTGTCTCTGTGCCCTGGCTGCCATACAACGAAGTCCATGGGATGGCAATTCAGTGTGTTTTCTAAATCGAGCGTACGAAAGACTTGGTGCATGAAGAAAGTCAAAAACTGTATTTTGGCTGCGAAAGGAAAGTACACCACAGGGCAGAATTTACGTGTTTGGCCATTGAGAAGCAGGCTTTTTTCAAACAAGAATTCTCGACTAAACGAAGCCTAAATGTTTTTCAAAACGCTGAATTGAATCCACCGAAAACTCACGAAAACAAGGCGGCCCGGCCAGACAACGGCAATCCAGTTTCTTGCGAATTTGGTACAACGGTGAACCAAATGATAAATAATAAGCATTTACAGATATTTATTAAAAGTGTATTTATTTTAATAATTCGACAATGTATTTGGAAATGTGAATGTTTTGATTGTTTTCAGTTTGGGTCAGTCAAGCCGAACTAAATATTCAGAAAAAATTGAGCCTGACTAAGCGCGATAAACTTAGTGAAGCCTGCGTCCGAGTCAAAAATGAGTCAAAATTTGACTCATTTTTTGCAGCCTGTGCCAGGGCCATTTGTTCCCGCCATTTTGCTTTTGGTCGCCATCTTGGCCCAGCCCCCACAAATGGCCCTGGGGACGAGGTTGCTGTAGCATATACCATTGGGGGACTAAGCCTTACACAACAAATTCTCAGGGGGGCCAAAGCACCCCCCCCAACCCCCACCCACACTCTACACCTATGATTTAGGGCGTCTTGGCCTGGTGCACGTATGTGGTCTGGTATATAGTATAATCTCACCGCCCACAAGTGGACTGTTGAGCACTATAGTTGGGCAAAGCTACACACGTAAAAATCTCACAGCTTGTCAACAGGATGTGTTCGCAACAGGGCTTGTAGCAAGGCTGTTAACAGGTTGTAACAATGCTGTTCATTCAAGAAGCAACCTTGTTAGCATCAATCTGTTAACAACTTGTTCAGTGCAGAGCGGTAACAGGTTGTTGGAACAACTTGTCATCAGTCTGTTAGAGTGTTACAGACACGTTAACAGACTGGGACAGCCAGTGCGAACACATGACGGCGACAGCTAGCCTGTTGAACAGCCTTGTAACAACTTGCTTGCAGGTCTGTAACAGCTTGTGCGTTTTTACGCGTGTAGACTATATCTCTAGTGTACGCAAAACGAAGAAATCATAGTCCTGGACCATACACGTTGTACATTTTTTTTTGTAAATGCAATATCTTATTTCTACAGTCAGCCCTTCTATACGTATAAATGACGATAGCCGGAAAACGGTAGCAAAATCGGAACTGTTTGAAAACGTTTTCTATTTAACAAATAGATTCCATTTTGCCGTTGTCTGTTCAGTTATAGATGCACAGATGACGTCACAACGTGGTAAGAACAAAAAAGTGGCCCACGAGACGCAGTCGAGTGGGTCACTGATGTTCTTACTACGTTGTGACGTCTTCTGTGCATCTATAACTGAACAGACAACAAAAAAATGGAATCTATTTGTTTTATACAATAAAAATTTAAAAAGTCTTTGTCGAAACTCTTGCCGGATTTTGGGGCATGAAGAAGGAAAAAAGCAAGTCAGCTGACGTGATCATGTGTCTGTCCTCAAATAGATCATGGCCAACAACCAATGAAAACACGCATAGCAACCAGGGTATTGTATAAAAATAAGTGTGTAATGATTCCAAAGCAAAGTTATACCAATCTAAAACGTATATTACAGTATATACATAGGCCCATAAGTATTTCGGTGTTTACAACATTTTTTTATTGTTACATTCTTGGCGCCCTATCAATCACAACCCATGCACAAAATTAATTTTTCCTGTATATGGCATGAGAGGAAACCACAGTACCTGGAAAAACCCACGGTTCGCGGTAGAGAGTTCATCAACACTTCCTATACGTAAAACAGATGTTGGGGCACGTTCGCTCAAATACTCAGAAAATGTTTTTGCGCCCCAGAAATCGAACCTAAAACCTTCGGTGTTCAGGGACATTTTCTGAGTATTTGATAAACGCCCACCAAACATCAGGACACGATATTACACCAAATCGGTACATGAACATGTACCATTTATAACAAAGACTTAGTATATACATGAGAGCAAAAGACTAGTAGGGTTCGGCTTCCCGTCCTCAGAGGTCAACTGCTGAAGCTCATGACCGAAGCCATCTTTGAACTGCTTCAGGGAATCTTGTTGACCAGCCGTCTTCGGTTGTGGACAATGTGATTCCTAATCCTCCTTTTGAGGTGTCCGACCCTCCTGTCGATTAATGGCAGTTAAGGTTTTAACCTTGAATGTTCAAGGTTTTCGAACATATCGTTGAAATAGTTCTTGGTATTAATATCATCATTGGTGTTCTGCCAGATGGCAGGTCCATCTCTTTTTGTTCAAATGCCTTTGGTTCTTCAGTTCCTGTATAACATTCCTATTCTGGCTTTCCTCTGTTGGTGGTTCGGCCCACATTCCTCCTTCTGTTTTATTACATCCTCCAACAAACCCCTCTATGCGATTTTTGCGTCTTTCATAAATCATATGTCCGATAGATCTTAGTATATATAAACCAACTAGTAGACTATTAGAAATCCTGCATTTTGATTGACCGAACTATACTCACTGTCTATATTGCAATTGGTAACCCTGGCACATGTAGCGCGGAAAGAGAGAACTAGAGAAGTATGCAGAATCATGGCAGAAAACTCGCGTTTTGCGGAGGTTACAGTTTTTTTTCTTTATCTTGCCGATATTAACCTTTGTTGTCAACAAGCAAATATAGAAACCTTTGTTTCTATATTTGCTTGTTTCTATAATTGACAACCTTTTTAAGGCCTGGCCAACTGACGCTTTCAACATTTCATGCAACATCGTTCAACATTATTGAATTCAACCGTGATTCAACATGTTGAAAGCGTTTGGCCACCCTGTTGAATGATGTTGAACGATGTTGAACGTTGTTGAATGGTGTTGAATGATGTTGAACGAAATTTGAACATGTTCAAATTTTCGTTCAACATGCGTTCAACAATGTTGAACGATGTTGCATGAAATGTTGAAAGCGTTTGGCCATAACAACGAGTTGCCAAGTTCCAAATGAACTTTGCAATCTGACTCTAGGGTAAAGTAATATGAAATCAACTGTACATTATTACTGATAAAGGACAATCTTTATTCTGTCATTCATGGTCCGTCCCCGGATAAATCGATCGTTTTCACTCACGAGTTCGGTGGCCCCGTTGGGATGGTGAATTAGAATAGAGTTAAATTCTCCATACATATCCAATACTGTCGAATAGATAGATATACGAGTCGTACCAATCGTGAAATTCGTTACTTGCATGATACCAATTCAGTTATATTAACCGTGCATCAGCCAATTTCACAAAGCCTAAAATCTCGTATGTCCGCACGACTCGACAAATTGGCCCAATCGATCCATTGGACAGATTTTTTAGGGTACCTCTTCCACCTTCTACCTTAAGTCTATGTAATTCACGAATATGCATGACCATGCAGTTGCTAGCGGTGAGTATTTATAAGGGTCTGCTCGCAGGGTGGAATATGACGAGTCGATCGACTGGAATTTGGACAACCCTCCGTGACGTGAGATGAAAACCAAAAATAGATCATGGCTACTCATATAGAGGCTAGGGTATTTTATATTTCAGGAGGGGGAAGGAGCGTCTGCACGCAGGCTAGGGTATTTCGGTATTATATGAAAAGAAAGAGACAACTTTCTTTTTTCTTTATTCATTTCACGTTTTCCCAAACTTTCTTTCGATTTTTTTCAATTCGACGGATGAGACACCAGTAATTTTAAGTCGTGACACTGTTGGATAATTCAGAATAACTACATCTTTATTATTCATCGTTTTATATAGTTTCAAAAATAATTTGTTAAATATAAATATCTCCTAACTACTCAAGGGTATAATGCTTGGCATTGTCTGATAACTGTTTCGTATCATTCTAGCGGTTATATTCACTACATTACATGTATATTAAAATGATTGCTAACAGTTCTATAACAGTGAACTTGTGTTGCTTGAAGCTTTCTACAGAGTTTCTTAATAACTTTTAGGTATAAAATTTGATGGATACTTCCACGTAATAAAGCTTTTTTTTATTGCTATACTACGTAATAAATTTGTATAAGGAAGGCAGAGAATGAATGCATAACTAGTAACGGTTGTAACAGTATAATAATAATGACATGTCTTTTTTAGTGGTTCTCTGATAAAAATATTGTGGGCAATGTTTTTGCATAATCTTCAAGAGGATATGGTAGTTAGTAAAACTGCAAAGTTTTCATTTCAAAATTCGTTGAAGAAAAGGTGATATTTTACGTGTGAAGTTTGTATTTTGGAGTGCCGCGATTAAAGTGACCGAGCTTGAAAAGAATGGGTCGAGGAAGTTCATGACGTCATACACTCAATAACAACAATGACCCTTTTGTTGACAACAACGATCATCTTTTGTTCTTGTTGAGTCTGTGACGTCATAAGCTTCCTCGCCTCATATATTCTTCTCAAGCTCGGCCACTTTAATGGCGGCGTTCCAAAATACAAACTTCGCATGTAAAATACAACTTTGTTTTGGAGAATTTCGACATAAAACATTGCACAATTACCAACTACCATAATATCTTTAAGATTATGCAGAAACACTACCAACAATATTTTCATAAGAGAACCACTTTAAGTAATTTTCTACTTGTTTGGGGGCCCGCAGTATTAATTGGCATTAGCTGTTGCGATTACCAAGTCTAATGTCCTAATGTCTGTATTTATGTTTTTTTAGTATGTAAGTTACTAAATAAAAAAAAATTGCTTTATTACATAGAAGTATCCCTCAAATTTTTCCACTTAGAAGTTCTACTATACTCTTTGAGTCTGTCGGTAAAACTCTTCTACACAACTGTAGTTTTCGATTAATATAAAAACCTACAATCGTAACGTTGCGTCGGGTGTATATCTGTCCTACAACGTATATCTAAAGTGTCATGTTTAAGAGTTACTCAATGAAATGAGCGTGGCAGCTGCCGACGTGCGAGTATCGTCTCCCCCAACTCCCGCATTAGACGACGTGACGGTTTTACATTCGGCGAAGTTATACGTGGGCGTTGTATAGTACGGAAAACCGCCTTTCGGCGACATTTTCGGTCTTGACAAGTAGTACGGAGGTAGATATCCAGGTACGCATAACCCACAGTTATCGCCGGGGGCGACGGGCGCATGCGCGTACGGTGGCATGTATACTCCTGGAAATGTGGGACACCTGCCTTGCGTTCTGTTCACGGGATAAGGCGAGTAGCGGAGCATGTCTAATTTGTCGTGGATTCTCGTCGGGTACTTTTGATTTCTCGATAGCATCATCATTCTCTGTGGAGGTGAACTGGCTTTGATGTACGTTACTTGACCGTTACTTTTGGTCTTCTTGCAGCATGGGAGAATCGTTTCGACGGTCTTAATCAGGTCTCCGTCGCACGCGGCCAAAAGGAGCTGCAGGACTTTCGGTTTGATGTCCGGGAAGAGGCGACGAAGGATGTTAATGTAGCATGGCTGAGGATCTTTACCGGGGCTCCATTCGGCCAGCTCCGCCATCGTTGTTCGGGCTTCCTCGGAGCCGAAATGAAGACAGATGTATTCTCGTACTCCAGTCATATCTTGTTTTAGCTTTGTGATGTCTTCTATTAAAGAAAAACAGTAAAATATTAATATAATAAATTTGCAATTAGATTCTCAAAGAATTAAGTTTGCAATTATCTATCATAAATCCGTGAATCTTATAGGCTCGTGACGATAAGCCAATCAAAATCGTCCTTTTATGCCGCTAAAATATGAAAGCCATTATGTTGGTCTAACATGAAGTCTTTACTCTGAAAAAAAACCGTGAAAGCAAAATGGTGGTTAACGAAGTTGAACAAATGATAAAAAAACTTGAACTTTTTAGTCTCCGACAGAATAAAGACAACTTTTAAAATGACTGGAGTGGAAATTATTAATGGTAAGATGATAATATAATATGTTTTCATTGATAAACGAAATAATAGCAAACGAAATTATACATTTCAAAAGCTTGGTCGTCATTTAATAACACGACCAGAATTCAAGTGTCTTGAATTGTGGCCGGCTATAAAAACGACGGTTTGATATTTTGAAATTACAATTCCAAAATACAAACCGAAAGCGACCATCTTAAAGCTCGAAATATGAGCTGAAACAAGACGATACAGTAAGTGAAACCGAAAATAAACATTTTGAAACTCAAAAATATGAGCTAAAAATTTAAAATAATACGAAACAACAAGTGAAACGGTTGACGAAGTGAAGAAATGGTAAAAGAAGTTGAACTCTCAAGTCTGAGAGATAATAAAAACAGCTTTTAAAATGACTGGATATTACAACAAAAAAAAGCAGAAAATGCTTAAACATTATTGAAACTCAAAATTATCATGAGCTAAATTCTAAAACAAGACATTGCACAAGTGAAACTGGTTCTATATTAATACTGTACTCTTGCTCTGTATGATCAATAGGGAATTAAATATCTCAGCAGCTTTGCCTTGTCTATCTAAATGTTTGAGTATAAAGTAGTTTGGGTACCTGTTTAATTATGGAAGTGTATAACCATTATTTTTAGCTGATGATAGAATTTAATTACCACTGAATTTTCTACGAGTCATATATATATATATATATATATATACATGTGTTAGGAGTGAAGTTTGTAGCTTGGTGTAATATGAGTAAAATTTGTTCTCGAGCTTTATACTCAGAAAAATGTCTGAGTATCCCTGACGGGATTCGAACCCACGACCTTCTGATATCTTGAAGTTCGCATGTCATGAAAACGAACCAGATCGCGATTTATCCTTCTCACTACTGTCTGAGTCCCAGTAGCTCAGTCGGCAGAGTGTCTGTCTAGATATCAGAAGGTCGCGGTTCGAATCCCGTCAGGGATACTCAGACATTTTTCTGAGTATAAAGCTTGAGAACAAATTTTACTCATATATACATGTATATATATATATATATATATATAAGGGATACTCAGACATTTTTCTGAGTATAAAGCTTGAGAACAAATTTTACTCATATATACATGTATATATATATATATATATATATGTATCTATATATCTATATCTTTATGTATCTATATATATTAATATATATATATATATATCTGATGATAGAATTTAATTACCACTGGATTTTTTATGAGTCATGTATATATATATATATATATATATATATATATATATATATATATATATATATATATATATATGGTGAAACCCCTTCAGTTACAAGTTAATATAAATAACTAAATAATATACATTGTATCAAAGTGGCAAAGTCCATTTTTGTAGCTTTCTGATTGGGTGAATGTTTCTGAATGGGTGAAAGGTCCTCGTGCAGTGGTCCAAAAATTGTGATGTTTCCTGTATGATTCATCACAGTGGGCAACATTCCCCATTCCAACATCCCCAACATTTCCCTGGGGAAAAACTAGGGGAAAATATAAAAACTGGAAGTATAGATGGTCAGGTTCAGTTTGCCCA
Source organism: Paragorgia papillata (assembly GCA_035771165.1). Taxonomy (NCBI): domain Eukaryota; kingdom Metazoa; phylum Cnidaria; class Anthozoa; order Scleralcyonacea; family Coralliidae; genus Paragorgia; species Paragorgia papillata. The sequence goes on along the minus strand of JAWNZC010000250.1, from coordinate 2,171,404 downwards.
GTTTACTTCATTTAAAACAATGTCTGAAAGTTTTACAACACTTATTTACAGTCTCAGGGCCACAAAAAAACACTGTTTCCCTTGCTGCCAGGAAATAACTGTTTATCTTAACACATTCACTGTCTACTTAGCACTTCAATTATTCAATATTTTATAAAATAAGTTGCTTCTTACACAAACTCTGATTGGCTCTTAGCCATATTTATATTAAAGAGTACATGTACATCAATTTTCCCTCGCTTTATGAAATAGTTCAACAATGAACAATTTTCAACTTTGGCCTTCTTGTTATAATTTTTATAAAAAAAATCTAAAATGCTTTTCCATATTTACAGTATGTACCATGATATACAGTGTTACAAGAATTGAGAAAAGTGTAACAAAAACACTGACAAGTGTTTTTTAGCTTTTTGAGAGTTTAGGAAGTAATGGGTTACACGTGAAAATTTGAAGGTGGAAACCTTGGCAAACATTGATATTTTGTGGTGAGCGTTTTGAATTCTTGGGTAGGCCATTATTAAGTATTAATTTATTATTGAGTCGGTTTTCTTTGTTCTTTCGAGGGCTTTATATCACATAAAGCCCTTGCATGAATAATAATTAGAAACGAAATGAAGAAAAAAGCAAGGAAAATCTTTGTCCAAGGTGGAAAAAAAAGACAAAACTTTGTTGGAAAACCGCATCCTCGGGTCTTTATATAGCATACATCCCTCGTTCTCGGGATTTATCTATTACTTAACCCGTCTAGTCTCCTCCCTCGCTTTGCCAGTGTATAAAACAATTACATGTACACATGTTTGTCATAACAGAGAGGAAATCATATAAACATAGATAGGTTACTTATAAATATTTGTAGACATATCAATCAGGCAATCACGTCCATATATATTATTTATTTATTTCCTGAGCTTTCAATCTGTTGACTCAGACCTTCCTCATAAACAATAATCTCAGTGGTGTATCCACAAATTATAATAATTATATTTATACACATTTCGTCATGAAAACGTTCAATAATTAAAAAAAGAAATTATTAGGGCATTCAGATAATGCTTTCAACAAGTGTACACACACTACAGAGAAGAGTAGAAGACGTAACAGTGTGCTCTTAGAGACTTAGACACGCTTAGTTTACTGTGATTACAAAGTGACTTGCTATATAGATGACTGTTTACCGGTCGTTTCGCTACACAGAATATTAGATTCGATTATATACAGAGTGTATATCGAAACGACTTGTAGCGAAACGACTTGTAGCGATACATGGCCATGACTAATATTGACATCCCGACTGATCGCCGAGTCACTACTCTCGTCGTATCATCGGCTATACTCGCTCTCTTGACATACATGTAGCGTTGGCCCACTAATGGTGAACTCACTCAGGCTTGTAATCAAGTTTTTGCTAGTAATTGTCTTATACATGCGAATGTGATAATCACTTGAGAAAAGCACACAAGAAAACTAAAGTACTTACGCACTTATACACATGAATTTCTAAAATGAACAACATGCCACATTGTCAAAAAAATCTCGCTATCTGTATACTGTAATTACAAAAAATAAATACCTGGATAACCCGTTGTCTTTAATGCACTGACGACGATTGATGGTATAAACTAAACTTGTAAACTCTTTGGTCTGTATTTTTCACTAGTCTGGATCACAACACTGTGATATTCAGTTAGTCACTGTCAGTGGCAATGCTTGCGAACACGTTCTGCTCTGTTCCGTGTGTCGTCGCTTACGTATATAGGAAGACTATTCCAGCAATGATGAGTTTCATTTTTGCGTGGGTGAGAGGAGATTAGGCGCGGTCAGGTCACGAGTTTGGGGGAAAATGCGGTTTGCGCGTGTATGTCATGACAGAGCGAAAACGGAACACAGTGTCAAAGCAATTTCCTCTGTTACAATGACAGCTATAGTATCAACCAAAAGATATTGTCGATAGAACAATGAGATCTGATGTTGTTTGTAGTTTTATAGGTTAATTGTATTACTAACTATATATACTGTACGCGTTTATATCACCCTGTGATAATATGACACACTAAACGTTGGTTATCGATCCAAACCTTTGACGTAAAACTGATTAGTTATTCAATACTACATATACGATTAATTCATTAGTGAAGGTGTAATTTAATCAAGAGCAACCACGCTAGGATTCTAGCTTAGTCGGCGAAATCATCTTATAACAATGACACTGCAAGGTCACTAGCGACGTATTTAAAGTACATGTAGAGTAGACCACAAACTTTCGAGATCTAGTTCAGTGAGGTATCTCTCAGACTCTACGTAGAACACCCTACTTGACTTCGACATTCATGGCCAGTATATTGATTGTTTACAACGGCCGGAGCTGGTCAGTGTGAAGGAATGAGGAAGCAGGGGATTAAGAGCAGTATTAGATAACCGCATTTACGTTAGTTAAACTTCAAACAAAACACAATTACACCCCAGCGTTACGTCATCGCAAGCAATTAGAACAATTTCCCGTTCAAGGATTGTTTTTATTGGTCATTCGTTTCTTTTAGTCATCCTGTAAGTGAACGATATTGCCGAAGGAATAATATCGAAGGAAATACTTAGAAACTCGAGTGTGACAACCTTCAAATGGAATTAGCGAAAACTTGTCACGATTTTCTGTAAATCGTATGAATTTGAGACTAAAATGTCCCCGCGGAGTAGATTATATTGGAAAGTAAAAACAGTATGAAACGGTAACCATATACTTTACTTTATCTATTATATTGATGACATAAGTCATTAAAGCGTACTCCTAGCTATCTAATCTAAACCCCCCCACACGCAATTTCCTTTTGGCACAAGTTCCCTTAAACCTCGTGGTCAGTTGGAAAAACGACGAGCTTAAACCAACGTTTCGCTTTCAATTACAATTTACCAATATGACAAAACTAATTAATATCCCAGAATAGTCCATAACATAGTTACATTCAATAGGTCTAAACAGAACGCGATCAACTGACGCCCAATGGCTTCTTTGATCAAGCTTAGCTTAAAAACTTTTATCCCTCTTGAATCATGCTTAAACCAAAAAATCATCGCAAAAGAAAATTGCCAAATCGCGAATCCTACCTTGTTGACGTGGCTTTCGTGTAGAGATTTTTTGTTTAAACATTCTCTCGTGACAGTTTGTGGGAGGAAGAACAAGCGTATTACTGTATAGAGTTCGTTCCAAGTCTGTGAGACAACACTAGTCTTTGTGGGGCGCTGGCTTGTACGTAAAGGAAGATCGATTGAAGTGGTGTTTCTCGAAGGCAACAGGTTTGCGTGAAATGAAGTCTTGAGGAAATTTGTCAAAACAACGGATGTTATTGAGTCGGGGCACTCGCGTGAAACAATAGAGAAGTATGCAGTGTCAAAGGCCAAGGACAAACTGGGGTTAGGTACCACGTCATGCCATGTTGTTTTCCCTCGCTCGTCTTCGGTAACAAAAACAACTTAAGACGATAATTGATCTCTTTTATGTCTTTAATCTCAACGACGACCCTAGAATCACGTGAACGCGTACACCAATCTGCAGCGGACTATACGCACGCTCAAACCAAGAAACGGGTATCTCGCTTCAGTTTTGGCAGCTTCGTATCACGTGGCGGGAAATAGTGAAAGAGTGATTCGGTGAAGCACATTGCGTGCCGTTCCTGATCCGGCCTCTCGCACTGTTTACCAAGACAAAGTAATCATTTTCTTTATTCTATACTGGTGCTCAATACAATAGCTGCAGGGCAAACGCACCAAATCCACTAGTTGGTTAAAGAAACGTAAAGTTATTGGTTCTTCGAGAGAACGAACACTCGATTTTTACCACAGGGCGTTTGCTATACCCTAATACAGACTCAAAGTCGTACTATACATCACATGGCATATATAGCTTTCTCAAAACCGTGACGGAAGCACTATAGTCGGTGTTAGACTACAAAAGCCAATTCGGTATATGTTTTAATCAAATGTAATTAGTCAAACATCTCGCCTCACGTATTGTATGCAGATTTCTATTATGTTTTCAATCCCGCCTGCTATCGTTCATATAGTTTCCATGGTTTCCATACAATTATCGTCTAAATTTAGTACCCGAGACGAAAATAGAAGAGGTATTTTTATATGTTTTGGTACAGTATCGAAGTGTTGTGCGGTGTATATTGGGCTTGTGAAAGAGAGATGGAACTTTCTGGCCAAGTTTCGGCGAAAACCAGGGTCCAGGTGTATATAATATGACACAGGGCGTATAACCCGTTATATAGATATACACTAGCTCTAAAGCTGTTTAAACCTGGGTCACGCATTATGTTAATCGATCTGCATAACTCGAAGCAAAGCACCATATTTGTACAAGACAGTTATATACAAAGATTAATATCTCTTTGGCGATGGTCTATTCTAAGTTGTTAAGCATTTTGTAAAAGAGATTCTAAAACTCTGTTCTAGTGCCCCCTTTGTAACAAATGATGCCAGAAATAAGACGGATATTTTTTATCTGAATTTTTTTTGCTTATTACTGCATGGTAATAACGTAATAAGACTTTACCCATAGCCAAACTAAAGCATAGACAACCTATAGCATAGACAAACCGGCCATAGCATGATAATAAACTAACAGCACACACATAGCGAAACTTTAGCATGGAATAAGCACATAGCCAAACTATAGCCAAAGTATAGCATGGTAATAAGGTACTAATAAGCCATGAAAAAATACACACGTAGCCAACTATAGCATGGTAATAAGGTAATAAGCCCTAAAGACATAACACATATATAGCCAACACAAACCGTTGGACATTCTTAGCATTTTATTTTGGCCAACAACAAACTCGTTATCTAAAAATCTTTTGTCTATAACATTGTTATTACCACGGCACGAGGCGAGTTGTGCCATGACAACAAATTCTGGTCTTTCTAGAACCGCTGGGAGCTTTAAATACTTATAAAACATGTATAAAAAAAACTAGGCTAGGTCTTGTATATTTAAACGTACTGTCAATCATAGCATGCACTCATTACTCAGTCAGATTTAGTATAATCGTTGTCTCGTCGACTCTACTGTAGTGTAGTATGTTAAGTGTGGAGATGTAACTATAAAAGCATTCGCGATAAACGAATCAAAATGTACTAAAAGTTGACTTAAGAATCTCAGCTTTTCAAATTTCAACAAGGTGCATTCGCAATAGGCTTGTTGTATATAGCAAACCTGTGAACAAGTTCTTAAAATGACATTATTTCTGCTACAAGCTTGCTGTTGTCTACTTTGTAGCAACTTTTCTGACAAACGTATATACAATACCACAGCAAGTGGTTTGAACAAACTGCGACAGGCTTACTGCGGATCACAACAACTTGTTACATTAAACTTGCAAACAACTAATTGTTCCAGGGTTGTAATATAACTCTCAACAAACAAGAGACGATAGCAAGCGGTTCGAGCACACTTCTGATATCAGCTGAACACCTATAGTTGTAACAAGGCTTCTGGCAACGTAATGTCCGTTTTTGTGTGTGTAAATCAAAGCATATACTATCTTGGAACGTGGCTTGTATAGTTGTTGAAAATATCAACATTAAAACTCAAAAACAATTTCACCAAGCAATATAGACACTGTCATAGACGGTAACAACACACACTTTCAAATTTTTCCCAATCATGATAATTAGTTTCTCTTGAAAATTCTGGATGCTTCTATAGGCTTGTACGTTTCTATAGATTAATTGTTTAAATAGCCGTGTTTGTTTACGAGAATCTAGTTAGCCCTAATCGTATTGGGACCCATCTTACAAATGTAAATCTAGGTTCGTGTCGTGTAACGAAGGTGGACACTTGAAAACATGAGATCTGACCTCCGTTCACATATTTTGTTGAGTATAATTTCGGCCTAACTAGTAACACGTAAATGGCTGAAAAGTGAAAAATATAAACACCCATAAATATAAACAAATATAAACACAATATAAACACAGAATGAAATACAACGGGCAATAAGAAATCGTTTTAGGCCATTTTAGAACCGATTTGCGTCGAAAGCCATATTAACAATTTCCTGTGTTATACTTATATATCAAATAGATTGAAGCACTCGGATTTAACACATTGCGTCTTACGTGTATGTATATAGGAAAATATGAACCTTGTCAGTGTATGAGCTAACGTACTATATACATCGTTGGTAAACTTTATAAGATGACTTGACATTAGACCTTGGCATAGGCTGAAAGCCAATGGAATCAGATTAAGGCTTTAGCAGTGATTTGTATAATGTTTCCTGTGTATGCAATGTTAATAACAGTTGATTGCGGTACATGGATTATACAAGATTTGAACGTACCGGAATCTTTGTACAAATCTACCGCGGTGTTCTGTCACTCTTTTCAGAATCGGATTGATAATAATGGATGGCGTCCCTTTTCCGATCCAAAAATACTTCAGAAGCCTTTTAAGGCATTCGAGAGCAGTTACTGTAGTATAGCCAATCGACTCGATCTACGATTCTTATCTATAAGTTGAAACGGCAAAACTCTATAATAACGTACTCTTGACGTTGATAGCTCTCAACGCTACTTATTCAAAACCTCTTAATTTATAAAATTTGGAAAAATTACTCACGAACAATCGGATCATAGTTAGGCAAATGAGGGGTTAGTCTTGTTGTATGACCTCTCCCATGACTGTGCTCTGTTCTTATGTCGTTGTTGTCGGAACTGCCCCCAATTCGTTTGTTAAGTTTGTTTTAGTAGCAATGTCCGTTGTGTCATCTGCTTGCCTTGTTTAAAACAGTAACCGTGTAGTACCCTTATCAAGTTTGACAATCTCGTGCTAAGCCGCTTTCAACACCAACCCATTGAATCCTGGCAAGGTTATGTCACGGAATATATTTTACCGCAGGGGAGCTCTCGTTGATCAAAACACCCGAAAAACACAACAGGAGTCATTATACGGTATAACGAATACAACAAAACTACTAAACCGATAAAAGAAGTTTGATCGATACCTCTAGCGAAAATCTAGGACAATTCCATTTTTCTACAATAATCAATTTTCAGAGATTCTCTATAGCTTTTCTATAAGCGGCCATGAGAAGGAAACGTGAAGGTATATCTAATTATATACTGACATACAAAACCACGGAAGGAAGGTTCCTCCATTAATTAACGCATATGCTGATAGCGACAAACACCCTTTCTTTAATACACTGGGAAAAAATACTGTGGCCATACAATTAAGGCAAAGATACAGAAAAACTCTAACAGTTCCACGTCAAACAATTTTAAAATTGTCGTGGTTTCCGGACGAGACGTGCAAGGTATATATCGCGTGACGAGAAAAAATTTCAAAGGATTGTTATACGTTGCAAAAACAACTTCGTTTTTCTAGAATATGCCACGTGAACTTGTCGTGTGGAAATCGTGATTCTTTTTTTAATAAATGTGGCACACTACATTGACATTGTTAAAGCCATGCAAGGGAACCGCGATAGCATATAGTAAATGAAATAGAAAATATATACTTCTTTGAGGCGTGGGCCCTATATATAGATTATAGGGATGTTAAAAAGCAATTTTCTTGAATTTATGATAAACTGCGTTGGATATACTGCTGTGAGGCGATAAGCAATAAAAATCCTGAAATTTAGCACTGGCATCAACTCGAAAGATCGATGACTAATATATAACTGTGGTCTATTCCTTTCACCGCGCGAAATATACCTAAAAGTCACATATACAACTTCTAGTTTTTGTATATAAATTGACTGAAATTCTTTCTTGATTAAAGAAAGGAATTAAAGAGCACTCGCTTAGAAACAAACGTTTCTTTGAAAATAAAGTCTTTTAGAAGCAACGCGTATTGAATAATCGGTACTTGAACAAATGAACTAAAAAAGGTTGACAACTCATTCCTCGTGGATCGCCCCCAGCAAAATGAGCAAATTTATGTGTTTTCACTTCAACTCGATACACGAACTTCAGTCTTATAACTTAGGGCAGTTTATATCGGCCTACCTTACTTGCATTGACTGTATATTCGGTTGTTTTAATAACTATGTATGACCAAGAAAGTCAGATACCACTATAGTTCCTCTATATGCTCTCTCTCTCTCTATATATACTATATCTAATTTAAGCTCAACATATCAGAGAGCTCGTTACGGAAATTGGCGTCCTATAAATACCCACACTTACAAACTATAACGGTATTTGTTAATTTGATTTATCGCGAACTATAAGTAACATAATTTGGTCCAGTTTCTGGGTTTTCTATAGTGTATATGTAGTGTACATATTTTATTGTATATCTTATTGACTTAGTCTTAGTTAAAACTTAATATGATCAACTTACCGTAGCCAGGTGAACTCGAAGACGAGCGAAGGGCACCCAGATCGGGGGTCGTTCTGTTCGATCTGCTTTGCCCTGCCATTTCTTTCAGAACGGTCTGTTCGGCAGCCATAATCTTCTGTCGTTCGACGATGAGAGAACAGTTTGGGCAAGTGCAGCTCTTGAACCTGCACAGGCCTTTATGGCCTTTGAGCGGACATATTACGCCGTGGTTCTTACAACGAGCACATTTTGGCGTCACTACGGTCGACTCCTTGCCACGACCAATCTCCGTTCCTTTCTCGGGAAAACGTCTCCGAACTCCCTTAAGACCAGGCTGACAATGCTCCGGCGAAAAGGGCATCGTTCGCTGACTGACCATTTCTCGAACGCTTCTTCTCATCTTTCCTATATATACTGATATTTATAATCAAGCAACCGTTTCTATGGTTAGATCGTACAGTTAACAGTTACACTCGAAAGCCAAAGAGAATCAAATCCAACGTGAGTGAAAATTCTGCTCGGTTTTTCAAACTCGTATGCCTCTGGCAAGCACGAACAGCGGACTGAGTTGTTCACAATACGGAAGAGGGATTATATCGCTTTGTGCTGCAACCTTCTTCAAAGATCGCGATACGCATTCCTGTCCGAGATAAACGCTGTCCCACGCATTTAAATAGCCGCACCAAGTTGGTTACTATAAATTCACTAAGTTTAAAGATCTGTGCTATACTTAGTAACGAACGCTCAAGGATTGCGCGTTCCGTTACATTCCATTCATATTGCATAGCCATATAGATCACACCAGCGCGCTCTAAAAATAGATATATAGACCAAGTTCAATACTAAAGGAAGCGTTTATTTTGTGACGTAGAGTTAGCTTGCGTATTTCGTCAAATCCTTACAAAAAAAACTGTAAATATACATGGATAGGATTGCCTCGCGAATCGAGAACAAGACGTTTTTGCGGTAAACCCTTAAGTGGTTTTGTTGTTATGACGACTCAACACATTCTCGCGTCTTACGGAAGAGCAATGGCGTAATTCAAACTTGATATCTCGCCAGATAAATTTGGCTTTCAGGTATTTTGGCAATGTCGAGAAAAAATGGACTAATTAAAGAAAAAACACGAAGCATTCATTAAAGTAATGAACTTTTTCGCAAAGAGAATACGGGCTTAAAAACTTAAAACAACAATGTCAATTGTATTTATGTTTTTTTCTCGGCCCTCGTTCTAAACCAGCATGTAACAAACGGTGTTCTCTGAACTGAGTGTCCAAATGCAGATATATATATATATATATATTATACTTTGTATTTTGCTCTATCTATATATGGTATTGAGCACTCTCTAACATTTCGTGAACCATAACTCACTTATATATATATATATATATATATAATTATTTTACCATGATTGTGAAGATATATGTAGGCTATAGCCATAGGATTAACTATAAGACTTTTTCCATACTCGTTTTAATTAACAGTACTTAAATTACTATAGCTCAACCCAAAATATGTTGATGATTCAAGCAATGGCCACTAATGTCAAAAACGGGGACGCATCCTACAAAAGGTCAGTTTGTATATTTTTAAGTTGCTAATTTAAAACGTAAATTTAAAGCTAGATTTAGGAACTGATTATATATATATATATATATATATATATATATACTCGACTGTTAAAGACTCAACCAAAATTGGTTAAATTTCTAAAACAAATCATATATACCCTTAGGCTTGAAGGCACAGTGTCACCATGACGCAAACTTGAAAAACTTCGAGGACAAATTCAAGTTCACATGATAAATTAAGATGAATATCACACACGTCAAAACTTGGACTAGTTCGTAAGAAAACGTACTAATGACTTTTTTTTAACGTTTTATGAATATTATTCAAAATTACGTAAAACTATTAAGTAAGAAGATAAGGAACTGACAATATTTGTCAGTATGCTGATCAAGGAGAGAAAAAAAGGACTTATTTTAATAACGTAGACTAAAGTCTGAAGCTATCTTCACGGATTTTGAAAATTTTCACGGGTTTAACCGAACTACGTATTAACCAGTAAATCATTCAAGAAATTTAATCTAAAATCCTAACTCTAATTCTGAAGTACCATGTAGGTCGATTCAGTCTGTTATTATGAGTGTAAAGTAACTCGTAATAATAGGTGCCTAAATTATTATATAACAAAAAGCATTGACACGTTGTCTTTTTGGGAGTTCTGAGGACCAGTTCTTAATTAGCTTGATGACCCATTCCGCTTTGGTCACGAATGCTTGTAAAACTTCCATCCACTGATAGAGTATCCTGCAATAGCATTAGCTGCAAAGAAGATTAAACCTACAGCACGCCGGCATCGCGTTATTCCCTTCAAGTTCAAATGAAATATCAGATTTCAATCTTCGAAAGCGAGGCCGGTATATTAATCTTGGTAGGCTCTCGTCTTGGAGCAGACACATTGGCGCTGGCAGCTGTCATTATAGGTTGAAATATACCCCCCCAATATCCAATGGCATCGAAGCCACAAAGAACCGCGTTGCAAGCCAAATATTAATTGAAATAGCTCAAGTGGTCGTGACAGTTTCTTTTGATATTTAGTACGCGAGCTCGCCAACACACTTACATGCACAGCTCATACAAAAGTTGGTATAAGACTCACCACCTTGAATGGCGTGTAGTGTAACAACGACGTACAAAACAACAAGAAGAAGTTGTGTTTCGTTTTGTAATTTATATTATTTATATTGAACGTCAACACAAGTAAATATTATAAATAAAATATTAATAATAATAATAATTAATAATAATAATAATTTATATTGCGCATTCTCCATAACGTGATGATCGCATGCGCATTACAGTGTACAACAGAACAGATAAATACGTATAGCTATTTACAATACATGAAGTAGTTAAGAAAAACCGGAGAACCCCTCGAAGCACATGCAGAAGAGATCAACTACAACTCTACTCACATGAATTCCAAGCTCGACAACAGGGTCATTTCCAGGCGATCACCCATTGTCTAACATTATACAGGGACATAGCCAGGATTTTGAAAGGGGAGGAGCGGGACTTCTTGGGGGGTCCGGGGGCATGCTCCCCCGGAAAATCTTGAAATCTAGAGTCTCTAAAATGGCATTTCCTGCATTTTGGGAGAAGATTTTACACAATTCTGAAAGTTTGAAAAGTCATAAAATACTAAAAAGCAACAACCGTTGAGTTAAGTTACATGCGTGCGATACATCAATAAACGACCAATAGTAACACTTCATAAAAACAAGATGAGCGCTATAAAATCAGGACGCTATTATAAACGTGGCCCGGGCCCCGGGGTATACATAAACAAGCACGGAGACTGGATTAGGAGCCAAGGAAGGTACCATTTCATATTATTAGTCACTAGCGTCAGAAGAGCGACTGAGATCCAGTCAATAACCGCTGGGTAAATCACCTGTGCATCTGAGTACGAGTGTTCAAAACAAAATTTCATCAGGCAAAGGGGGGGGGGGGGGGGGGGCGACCGCTCCCACCTCTGGCTACGTCCCTGCTAACATATAGCCTGTGTGCCCTAACTCGGTAAGAGTAAGTACTTTACTCTTACCGAATTAGGGTTGTGACATAGTCTACGTCTAACAGAGCTTTTGAGACTCACAGTGGTGAGAGGCAGCACCCTAACAGCACACGCCACCCGTGCTTTTCCTACTTCTTTTAATAAATATTTAAATGTGATGTGTTACAGAATATATGTTTAGACCAAACCAGGACTACGATTGTGACAATGCAACTAGAGTTGGCTCAGACTTGATCTAAGTCTACAATGCAACATCAAGACCTTAATACTTGAATTGAACTTACGATTCTGAAATCATAATACTAGTAGAGTATATAATGCTCTAACCGTGCACTGAGTAAGAAGATCGTTGTCAAGAGCTTTTCAACCACGAGTTCTGTATATAATCAAATATTTGGCATTTCTGACTCGCTTTTACAAAATGAGGATCAAGGGATTCTTGGTGTTTATTGGCTATTTTCAGTTGACTGTTCTCCCAAATTCTTTTTCGTAAATCAATAAAGAAATTTCCCACCACTAGCCTGCGTGCAGACTCCACCGGAAAAAACAGTTTCTATTTCTTAAATTTAATATAAAGAGCTGTTTATCAATATGTTTCAAAGCAAATAAAATATACATGCAAAATCCAGATTTTGACTGATCTTGATTTTTTGGATTTAAATCTGGTCAATCTACCTAAAATAAGAGTGACACTGAACAAATTGGCAAAATAAATGGTTCTAGCTTTTTCGGTGTTTCGATATACATCTAAAAATAACAATACCAAAATCTTCATACCAAAACTTCCTATACTTTAATTTAATTTAATTCAACGTAGTGGAAAGTTATATATCCTTTTTTAAAAAAGTAAAATTTCCAATTTACTTTTACTGCAAATATTATACCTATGTCTTTAGAAAGTTCTCAAAAACCTTTATAAAAAACAGTTAGGCAGATTATACGATTTCCTAAACTCTTTTTGAATTACGTAAGGTTAAACCGGCTCAAAACAGCATGTTGTGGTATTTAATTTCCGGCACTTTTTTGAGCGTTAATAACTCAAAATGGACTTATTTGGAGTTGGACGTTGTGGCAAGGAACAGCAAAAGCTGTTAGTTTACTTAGGCGTTAATCTATTGTACGTCACTGCCGAAGCTATGACTACTTCCATGGTTTCATTTAAATGCAGTAACTCAATTTCCGTCGCCGTCTTATTCTACTCAACTTCTTTCGTGTTTAAATGACGTCAAATGTATCTTTATAAGCGTATATACACGAGGCTTTACGTTCCGTTTGTTAAAAATAAGTTTAATGACGTCTTTATATGTAATAAAACTACGTTTCTCTGTTGTTGAAAAAGTTCTCGCTTGCTTTTACGTATAAGAAAAAAATTAAAACTGCAAAATACAATCGAAATATCTTAATGCAGTTTCAAAATAGTTTCGTTTTGTATCACTGACTCTATCACTATTTCGTGTTTTCAGGGTGACATTTTTTTTAAAATATGTTTTATTTTAATTCATTTTGCCATGGTCAGGTTATTTCGCCTCTGGCTTGTAACTATGGCAACACAAAATGATGTCACTGAATCATTCCCAACGTTTTTGAACTTGGCCTTCCGAAATAGTCCAGACAACAAACAGGCTTGTCTGAAAAACCACAACCCCAATCGCTTGAACAAAGAACAGTTGTATCTTCTGTTTGGTTGTTTTGGACAACAAGACCAAGCCCAATTATTGCCAAGCATGTATTTTGGATTTCCAAAGAACATCGCATGTTGGCATGTGTCGGAAAAAATACAGGATCGATCGTGTTTGCATGTGTGCAAAATGTTTTGCTTTATCAGATATAGGGGCTGTTTACATTAGCCGGGCTAGCACGGTTAACTATGGCTCACGCGATTGATTAGGATCTCACTGTGGTTTGAAACTCGTATAAACTAAATGTACAAAGAAGAATTGGTTTAGTTTAGATGTAAAGAAATCCTAACGTTGATTAAAATCTCTTTTTGTGGCCGAGGAAATGATTTCGTGACACGAGTCAGCCCGGTTAGCCCGGTTCATGTAAACAGCCATTTAGTGTTGTTCTTTTTAATTGTGCACGAAATAACACATGCAGGCACCACGTGTAGTCCACGCGAGCCAACTGTCAGGTTCGTATAGAACAATACAGGGCTCGGACTGGATTTGGATGGCGAGTCTGCCAGTACTAGGAACGCAAGCGGACTGAATTTGGACTGAATTCGAATCAATCTAATCGAGGTGGACTGAGAAAGGAGGATTGGACTCTATATACCAAGTGTTTACGCAATCGACCTGAATTTGGACTAAAATTGGGATGGTTTCTATATGGTGAGATAGGTGCGCGCTGTATGCCGTTTTGTTCCAAAAATGCTGAAATTTCACATCCTATAATTTACTCAAAGTCCAGAGCCAGACCAGTCTAGTGTGAGTACAACTGGTCCTATACCAGTCCAGTCTCAGACCAAATCCAGTCCAAGTCCTCTAGTGTGAACGCACCTTACTTAAAACTGACAGAAAGCAAAAACGAACGAAAAGTCTTTGCTCATTTTTCCCCATGAAAACGTTACGTGTGGGCGGAGCCTTGAGTAAGTGTGTTTTTTACACACACTTTGTGCCGTCCTTGTAAAACGTTCTGTCTTGTTATAGCGAGTTGCCTCCCACCGCTGAGGTCCAAACTTATCAGCTTGGGTATATAACCTCACCGCTTTGAAATAACCCCGTTCTCGAGCTTCAGACGCATGTGTGAGTAGGGGTGTCGTATATAGTTGGCAGTGCTGTAAAAGTTACATAATTTTTGTAACTAGTTTCAGTTACATCGTTAGAAAAGTAACTAGTTACCGATAAACGTTACAATGAAAAGAAAGTAACTAGTTACAGTTACAAAGTTACTTCAAAAATGTTGTAACTAGTTACAAAGTTACATTCCATTGTCCGTGTTACTAGAATCAACAAAGAAATTACTAGTTTTTAGATACCAGTACCATAATTATGTTTTTACAGCTAAATGCCTAAATATAGTTGTCACTAAGCAGAAATAGTCAAATGTGTACATAATGTACCTTTACTATTATATCAAAACCATTTTTATCAAGACGGAATGACATCCTCAACTGAATATCAGTAACTATACTAGTCACATTTTTTAACCAAATATTGTAACTAGTTACAGTTCTTTAAAAAAGTAACTAGTTATAGTTACTTCTTCAAAAAGTAACTAGTTATAGTTACAGTTACCGTACTTCTTCAGAAAAAGTAACTAGTTTCAGTTATAGTTACTTAAAAATGTAACTAGTTACTGTAACTAGTTACTTGTAACGAAGTTACTCACAGTACTGGGTGTTGTATATATAGTTGGTCTCTCTTGTGCTTCAAGGTTTTTTTTCGCTGGGTTCTCCGGTTTTCCTCCCTCCGTAAAATCAACACCTATAGATCTTAGCCACGCTCTGTGATCTGACGTGTGTCATATGCATGGCGGGAGCGCCTTTGATATGCGGCCTTCGACTCGGCCACGTTGATGTACGTACTTCGCAATTCAACCCGCACCGGTTGCAAGTAAGAGTGATAAGACACTGCTCTTTCCCTTGAGTTATGAACGAGGACTGAAGTGTGTCCTTGAATGAGACATCAAAGTATGAACCTCGCGCAGCTCGATATGTTTTCTAAAAGTCCATCATCGATCATATATGATTAATATGGCTTCTTAATAAGATTGGATTCAGGATTTTTGAAAAGAGGAGGCCTATACGATGTGGCATAATCCAAGTCGCGAGCTAGGAGTAACTCAAATCTCAGTTATAGGCGAAAAGATCCATGCAGGCACCTTGTTGCATTGTTTCAGATGCTCTTAAGCCGGTTTTCCACTGGGCGATTTTTTTCGCGCGAAGCGACTTTCTTTTGCTCGAATTCAGTAGATTTCTGATTAGTTCCAGCTCAGAGCTCATGAGACAAAAGAAAAAGTCGCTTCGCGAGAAAAAAATCGCCTAGTGGAAAACCGCCTTTAGGCTGTCTGAGTGTCTCCCTTGGCCTGAGTAAAATCGTTTGGCATTAATATTAGCAGGGGTAAAATATTAAAGGGGCCGGCTCTGGCAGCAATGGGTTAAACACACTTAAATGCAAGACATGCAAGTAATTGCGTTAAACAGAGAACTTAAAAATTTCTCATGGGGGAGGACAGGCTTCGGAGCCGCAACATTTCGGGCTCGGCTATACAGTTCAAACTCTACCTATTCCGCAATCAGAATTATTATAAGTTTTGCTTCCAAGAATGCTTCAAGTATCAATTCCACAGTTTAACTAAACCTCACAGGTCCTTCCAGCTGAAACCAGATTAAATCTCTAGGTTTCGCATGACACGAGCAAATTAAGATCGAGGCCATTTATAAGTCACGCTATTTTTAACTATATGAAACTGTCTTATATTCAAATTCCAACCTTCAAAATTAAAAGGGGTACATTGATTCACTTTTAAAACATAAGTAAGATTCAAGAACATTCAACGGACCAGCAAGTTTAGCCTGGCGCACGATTTTCGTCGGCCGATTTTTATTGGCTGGTCAACCGATAAAAAGCGGTGTTTACCATACATCTGTGTCGCATTTTCATGTACAAGCTCACATCTTTAGCCAACTGGAGCCACCATTATTACGATCATCAAACCAAATAACTACATGAAGAATAATAGAAGTGATCAGTGAACAATAAAAATTGGTAATCGCCACACACGCCATGATGCTATATTTTGACCGATTTTAATCGGGCGAAATCAAACCACTTTGATATTTACGACGAAAATCGGCAGACTAACTGAGTTGCTCTGTAATGACACCGCACACGTAACGATTTTGCCAATCGTATAAGCCCTAAATTTAGTCATAAAAATCAGCCGACTAAAATCGTCAGCGTGTGCGCGCCAGGTTTATATTGACCTGAACTTGATTTCCATGATTTCTGAACAGTATTCGTTGACTAGATAAGCTTTAAATAACAGCCTTCGAAGCTTAATGATATTCAGAGCACTGCGCTATATAGTATCGCAGGGTCGAATGCATTTTTCAGTGCAACTGGTCCCAGTTTAGTCATAAAATATACTGTACTCCTATATTAGCCTCCTCCACAGGCAACTCTCTGTGTCTTCCCAAACGGCAGCTTTTTAATGTTTTGGCTGAGCACGAAGGGACAGCAAGGGATTGGGAGCGGCAGTTCCTTTCGCCAAAAACACCTAAGGACATATGTAATTTAATTGAGTGATGTGCCAAATATCGACTTGTAATATACCGTTATGTATACTGTTATTCTGACCTTCTGTATATATAGTTGTTGCAGCTTTTGACCTTGTAAGTTGAACATAGGGTATAGTAAGAAAAGATGAACGAACCATTATCTTTCATCTTAATTCATGATTGTTCTAAAAATGACGCGTGCTGATCCGAGGTTTGAAGAGTTTGAAAATTGCTAGTAAAAAAAAAGTCTCTAAATAGACCGAGACGGAGTTAAATATTTGGGGAATTTTTCAGTGTTTTGGACACACACAGGATTTGCCCTAGTAAAGACGTACTCTAAGTGACTTAGATTGGTTGCAAAAGCTGTATCGAAGCCAACATGACGAACTCGTGTCGAAGACGTGACCGTAACGTTGTTTATTACAAAAGTGTTTGAAGGCGTAGCACATGTAAGCCTCGCATTGCTATCATTACCGTGAAAATGAGCGGCTAAAAATAGGCAGGAGATGTATAATTATATATAGCTTATTAATTTGTGTCTTTATACACAAAATATCGTGGTTTTGCACGTAGACATGTTTAAGAAATTTAAAATATAAAAACATGAGAAGAATCTGGTATGCAGTTAGGAAGATTGTGTATCTGTATAGAGAAATTAATGATCTACTCGATTTCTAAATAGTTGAGTTCGAAGCATGTAGTTTGACCATTTCCGGTCAATTATACACACATATATACAACATTAACTCGGCTTAAACAAATTTAAACTCAACACTATACAAATAGTACTGTTCCGGGTTCCCGTCACTGGGGGTTTTGCCTCTGTGGGTACATATATTCCCTGCCATTGTCTAGGTATACGTTTGTTTTAGTGAACTCTGCCATCAGTTCTGTAGTAGTTCTAACCGTATCAAGCCACTAGACTGACTCCGATGGCATGCAGTTGTATACGTGGTATTATACCTGGGAACGAGTTGTGTTCGAGCTTCGTCAGAAAGTTTTCTAAGTTTTACAAGTAACAGTAGTTCGTACAGCAAGAACCAACAAAACATTACAAACTCCAAGCTGAAAGACCGATACTATATAACTAAAGATAGACTAGTTAAGTATTTTGGCCGTTAGCTCAATCAAATTGACTCTTCTTCTTGTTTAACAGAGAATTGTTTTCAAGGTCAGATAATGGTGCATGCACCTTGCCCCCATCATCTTTCCTGGCTAAGACAAGCCGGTAGAGTACCCCCCACACACACCATGCACCACGACCCCCTATAAGGCTATATTCCTTGTAATACTAGTAAATAGCGTAATAAATATATTGATAACCGCAAAGTGATAGTTTGTGCATGGCTTAACTTTACAACTGTTGACGGACAACATAGACATGACTTCAGGATTTCAGTAACACAGCCGTACGTCGTCAATTTTCGCCTTGCGTCACTGCAGAGCAAAGCACTTGCTACGTGTACACCCAGAGGGTGTACACCCAAACTAGATGACGTATTTCGAACACAGGAAGATTACGCTGTTTGCCTACCTAATCGACTTGACGACTTGGCTTTGAAACTTTCTATCTTCATTTTTGCACTATTTCTATAAATTTTGCTTCAGTTTTTCCTGGGAAGTAAAGGTCTGTCACTATAGCTTAGTAAAAGCCGACCCATTTCTGTTTGCAAGCTAGACGGGTACAGTAAAATTTTTCCGAACCGTTTCTATCAAAGAGCATGCAAAGAGCAGGGTTGGCGTGTGCGGGGAGCACGGTTGGCGTGTGCGGGGAGCACGGTTGGCCGTGTGTGGGGAGCACGGTTGCCGTGTGCTGTTAGGGCGCTGCCTCTCACCGGCCACTGCAGTATAAGTTAAGCCCAGTTAGACGGGGGTAGTACTTTGATGGGTGATCGTCTGGGAATAACCCGTTCTCGAGCTTGAGACTCGTGTGAGTAGAGTTTAGTTGGTCTCTCCTGTGCTTCGACTGTTTTTCGCCGCGATTTTCCTCCCTCCGCAAAACCAACACGTAGGTCTTAGCTGTAATCCGTTGGTATGGCGGCTGCCTGGAGCCCCTTCAATATGCCTTCGACTCGGCCATGTTAAATTTCAAATATGTAAATTGCTCTTGAAAAGCCCCTTGTGGGAAGAGGTAATTAAAATATGTATGTCTGCAGTTATTTAAATCGCTATCGGGCTCCCTGTTGCATCAAGTATGTATTCTATATTAGAAAAAAAAACACGTGAAGAATTTCGAGAATCCCATTCTTTCGGTCGCTTTTAACCGGGTATCTCGCATCTTCGATCGTTATCATGGACTTTAACCGGCATGGCATGAACACGAGGTCATTCTCTAATTGCTACAATACCACGTTGTGCGCGCACGCATGCGGAGTAAACTGAAGTCCAAACGATTGTCTGCAGCAGTTGTCGTGAATGGTATAGTCACATGACTTAAGCATGCTTACACCACGTGTTAAATATACTTAACACCTTTCGGCCGGACAAGGCTAAGCAGGGATCGAATCTGCACCCTTCTAATGACCGTGCTCTAACCATTGAGCTATTGAGACTCAGATGAAGAGCTAAGGTTGTCAATTCATATAGTCATGTGCTCCCTAAACGCGCTAGCTTTTGTTTATATATGAGAGGTATAGTTAAAGTGATATATTTAACAAATAGATTCCATTTTGCCGTTGTCTGTTCAGTTATAGATGCACAGATGACGTCACAACGTGGTAAGAACAAAAAAGTGGCCCACGAGACGCAGTCGAGTGGGTCACTGATGTTCTTACCACGTTGTGACGTCCTCTGTGCATCTATAACTGAACAGACAACAAAAAAATGGAATCTATTTGTTTTATACAATAAAAATTTAAAAGGTTTTTATCGAAACTCTTGCCGGATTTTGGGGCATGAAGAAGGAAAAAAGCAAGTCAGCTGACGTGATCTGACGTGACCATGTGTCTGTCCTCTAATAGATCATGGGCAACAACCAATGAAAACACGCATAGCAACCAGGGTATTGTATAATTATAAATGGTACGTATATTAGTATACGTGCATTCAGTGCATGTGAACCGTGGTACGTTTGCGAGCTTGGTGTAATGTAACAGAAGTTTGGTAGACGTAGGCTGAGCTTGAGACACTGACAGGGATTGAACGTGCAACTTTCTAATAACTGGTTATATCTTGTAACCTGTATTGCCATTGAGCTACTGATCAGGCTCAAATGCATAGCTAAATTTGCAAATTCATAGTTATGTTACATTTTACATTTTATTCAAACTACATAAATACCAGATTTGGTATATAAGATACATACATATAACCAGTGCTGTGAGTAACTTCGTTACAAGTAACTAGTTACAGTAACTAGTTACATTTTTAAGTAACTGTAACTGAAACTAGTTACTTTTTTTGAAGAAGTAACTGTAACTATAACTAACTATAACTAGTTACTTTTTTAAAGAACTGTAACTAGTTACAATATTTGGTTCAAAAAGTGACTAGTATAGTTACTGATATTCAGTTGAAGATGTCATTCTTTCTTGATAAAAATGGTTTTGGTATAGTAATAAAGGTACATTATGTACACATTTGACTATTTCTGCTTAGTGACAACTATATTTAGGCATTTAGCTGTAAAAACATAATTATGGTACTGGCATCTAAAAACCAGTAATTTATTTGTTGATTGTAGTAACACGGACAAAGGAATGTAACTTTGTAACTAGTTACAAAATTTTTGAAGTAACTTTGTAACTGTAACTAGTTACTTTCTTTTCATTGTAACTTTTATCGGTAACTAGTTACTTTTCCAGCGATGTAACTGTAACTAGTTACAAAAATTATGTAACTTTTACAGCACTGCATATAACATATAAACTAGACTACGTGCTCAACTATAAACTTTCAAAACTTGTTAAAACATTAAAACAGTATTTATCTACCAAAGTCATAATTGTTTTGTCTTGCATAGCAATGACATACATGAAAAGGTCTTGATAGCTAAATTTAGAAATTGAGTTATTATCTAGTTATGTGTGAAGTAGTGTTTGCGTATGATGAGATGTATAGTTAATGTGATATTTGTAATCAAATATGTTACAGAGGTTCAGCACTTCAGCAGACGTCAAAGCAAATGCTCAGAAAATATTTCTCAGCCCCAGACGAACCCTGTAACCTTCCAGGGCCGGTTAGACGCTGTGACTAACCATTGAGGTAGACTGTATACGAGGTGCTTGACTTGCTGGTACATGTAGATACATGATCCAAATAGTGAAATAAAAGTAGCGTGCTGCGTAGGCAGTGTAGAAACAACAATCGAAATGGTTTCTCTCTCACGTTTCTCTCTGACGAAGGGCCTTCGCTCGAAATGTTAGATTCCTATGTTCTCTGTTTCGGCAGTATATCTAACCTAAGTTTACTATATTTCGAATGTAGATACATGTATTGGTTGCATGCAAGGATGTGTGTTAAGAATGTAGTCCCCTATACCCATTTGATTTAAACCCTTTCTTTAGTGCTTCTATTTTCTATTAAGCCTCCCATCATTAGGGGGGGGCGCACATTAGGTTTGTGTGTGTGGGGAGGGGGAGGGGGAGGGAATGAGTTTACGGAAGATCTGATGGTAAGCTTATCAAATGGACTGAAAATTCTCAGAACGAGAAGCTCGTGTGCCCGGTCGGCGAAAACTCGAGACAGACAGCTAGCCAAAAACGCCCCTCCCTCTATTTTTCTACTCTGTCCAAAGCCCCGCACAGACGACCAAGTTTTCCTTAACAAGTTCCTTGGTAACTTTCCTTGCTCGTGTGTACGATGAACACGTTTTTTCCCAACAATTTTCCTTAACAAGTTATAATTGCTCGTGTGTACGGTTGGACAAGTTTTCGTTGACGGTATTAAATGATCGCGTAATAAGCTTAAGAGATGATCTTGTCAAGTTTTCCTTGACGACTATACACACGAACAAAATTTCCTTGTTCAAAAGCTGGCATGACCAGCTTTTGAACAAGGCTCCTTGTCGAGGAAAAACTTGTCAATTTGTGTCGTACACACGAACAAATAAAACTTCTCTTGGAAAAACTTAAGCCCTGCACAGACGACCAAGTTTTCCTTGACAAATTTTATTTGTTCGTGTGTACGACACAACTTGACAAGTTTTTCCTTGACAAGGAGCCTTGTTCAAAAGCTGGTCATGCCAGCTTTTGAACAAGGAAATTTGTTCCTGTGTATAGTCGTCAAGGAAAACTTGACAAGATCATCTCTTAAGCTTATTACGCGATCATTGCCGTCAAGGAAAACTTGTCCAACCGTACACACGAGCAATTACAACTTTTCAAGGAAAATTGTTTGAAAAAAACGTGTTCATCGTACACACGAGCAAGGAAAGCTACCAAGGAACTTGTCAAGAAAAACTTGGTCGTCTGCATGTGCGGGGCTTTAGTCGTCTGTGCGGGACTTAACGCCAGACGATTTTACTCGTCAAAGGAAGAACCCTCAGATATCCCAGGCAAGAGGCTTAATCACTTGTTAACCCGGCATGGCTCTCTGCCCTGAAATGAAATTACGGTAATTAGTAATTTCATTTGTCAAACCATAGATATAACGAAGCTGTTCTAAAGTTCGCGTGTGAAAAATAATATACGATGCGAGAATTAACAAGTGAGACTTCCGTAGAGGAAACCTTTCTTAATTTGGCAATAGCACTCAAGTGTTTGTTTGCTGTCAGTCCCGTAACCTTCACCTTAACTCGAACTGGTTACTGGCCTGAATACCAAGTATCCATGCACCGCTCGCCGTTCCGCTGCTTAAATATTCAGGCTTTTAGCTCACGCAAGCAACCACAAAAGTACGACATAGGAAACGCTGTATTTACACTTGGTTTAGGAAAGACATTATGATGATAGTCGAAAGTTTTAAAATCCGGAAATTGGGGCTGCATGGTTTGAAAGTACAAGCATATAGCTGTTAATCTCGTTTTCTTGACGTGCATGTTGTAAGGCCGCGCCCACTTCGTTACGTTTGGTGGTTTTTTGAGGGGATGATGGCGTGAGAAATCGCAACGTAGCAACACGTCGTGAGAGAGCCACAATGAAATTACCACTTGAGTGTGGTATTTATTTCGTATTTTATTTTTAAAAGCGTCTCCACTCGCCTTATATGGTTCACATATTTAAGGTGTGTAAAATGCAGTGAAAAATTCAGTTCGAACATCGAAATAAGTTTTTCTTGAGGGAACTCTTGAATTGATGTGGGATTGGCATTTACAACTCTTACATATTTCACTTGAGAAAAAGCTGCGGGTATGCGGGTATATCACCTGCGAGGAAGGTTTACTAGAGAGGAAGGTTCAAGGTGAAAACACCACATGAAACAACAATAATTTTAAGTCTGAGAAAGTAGGCAGGGTGTTAAAAATGAAGCTAGGTATTGATTTACAGAAAAACCCTTGGATAACCAACAAATGCGCAACACTGCATGCGCATGGCAGCAGTCACCTCTCCCTGTGCTGAATAAAATCGTCTAGCCTTAGCCAGAATAAAATACTAAAGACTCGTTGTCAGGCTTCAAAGTGTTAAAGAGATAGGTTTTAACACTTGGAGACCTGGACCTCTCCCGTGCCTGTGCTGAATAAAATCGTCTGGCGTTAGCCAGACTAAAATACTCAAGACTTCAAAGCTTAATAAACGAAGGCTAAAATTTGCTTCTCCGTAGCAGTCGGGATCTAGTTTAAATCATTATAGCAGTAGTCAGTAGCAGTCAGCAGTGATTGTATTTGTAAAGCTTGCCCAGGCAAAGCTGGAAAGCCAAAGGCAAAGAACAATCACGCTATTATGAATGTTGTGAAAGCAACATTCCCGCTATATTTTGAGGAAGGTTGTATGCAAACTTGAAATTCTATCCGGAGAAAGATTGAAAACTTTTTTCAACGTTGTATCTCACTTTGTTTTTTGAAATATTATGTTTCAAATACGACTTTCGAACGGCGCATCGCAACTGCGCATTTTGGCGGGAATTTCCTTGGCAACTCGTATATATAGTCGTTTAAGACGATATTTTATGGGAATCTCGTACTCGGAAGAACACGGGTGGCGTGTGCTGTTAGCGCGCTGCCTCTCACCAAAAAGTTAAGCCCGGTTAGACGGGGTTAGTACTTGGATGGGTGACCGCTTGGGAATGACCCGGTGTCGGGCTTGGACTCATGTGAGTAGAGTTGTAGTTGATCTCTCCTGTGCTTCGAGGGGTTTTCGCCGGGTTCTCCGGTTTTCCTCCCTCCATAAAATCAACACCTAACATCTTAGCTGTGATCCGTGGTCTGAACTGTGTCATTTGTTTAACCATTTGGTGTCGGATACTCGGATTTGTTTAATGTCGTGCCATATTGAACCATGACGTAACAGTTGCTATGACAATTATATTTGCATTCTTTGAAAAAAATAATACTCCTTACAATACGTCAGTGACACTGCATAATGATGTGTTGAAAAACCGTGTATATAAAAAAAATCGTGGTATCACGTAAAATCACTTGAAAGTTGAAACCTCTTGCAAGTTCGGTCTCCTCGTATATGGTATTACAACGAATGTTTCAAGTGATTTTTTTGTTTCATAATACCAAAAATATACAGGGTTTTTCAAAAGGTCATGCAATTAAAAATAATTTATTTTGAACTAAATTCTTCACTGCGTATCCACTTAAGTTAGAAAAGCCTTCAGGCATAGATCTAGCTTATTCAAAAATGGCCGCCGAATTAAAATTCTTTTATATACGTATAAATTGGCCCTTATGAACTCGTTTTCATGTGTGAAATTCAAAATAATTTTTACTTTAAGACGAGGTCATAAGGGCTAATTTATATGTGCACATAAAGGAATTCTAATTCGGCGGCCATTTTTGAATAAGGTCTATTTTTATGCGTATTTAAATTATAATTTTAACATAAACACTGACGTCATCTAACTGTAGAAGTGTGAGATAAATATTGGTATATTTTCTAAACTAAACTAAACTAAACTAAACTAAACTAAACTAAACTAAACTAAACTAAACTAAACTAAACTAAACTAAACTAACTTATATTTATACTGGGTAACTCTATCAGTAATATCTAAACTTTTATCCCTAGAGGTCCAGTAAGGGCCATCTCTCATTGGTCCAGTGTTACTACAGGAGGGGAAACCGGAGTACCCGGATGAAACCTGTGGACGTTTGGTAGAGTCAAACTGGAAGCACTCTTCTCACATGCGGCCAAGGTGAAATTTTCAATCAGATAACTGCTGAGAGCAGGAATCGAACCCGGCTCGCAGAGGTGAAAGGCAAGTGCGCTAACCACTGTGCCACCAACACCCTATTTTGACCTATTTCCAGTTTCTCAGTTTGTTAAGTTTTAAAATAAATCATTCAAATATCCAGACCTTCGTAGTTTTTGCCACCCGCATCGGTACACTCAGGCGGGGGGGGGGGGGGGGGGGAGTGACACCCCCAACACTGGAAAGTCGGTCCCAAATTGTCTACCCGACTACCTTCCTTTACTACCTTAATTTTGGGAACTTAAAGGAACGATCAAAAAGTCGATCCCAGAATTAAAAGCATGCCCCCCCCCCCCCCAACCACCACCGAAATGTTTGGAATGTGCGCCCCTGGGTACACTCACTATTTTTAGTATTTTATTTTATTATGGGTAGCGCTGCATGCATGCAGACAACTCTGTTCCCTTCTGGAGAAAGCCTTGGAATGTTACATCAGGGATGGGCTAAGGAAGAGAGTCGGAATATGCTGTGTAAGTGTTTTTGTCTTTATAAGTGGTCCCATATATATAAATTAGACATATTTAACGCATGACTGTGCGGCCTTGAAGTTCCGACTAAGTGCGGAATTGAAAGGTTCGAATGTTCGTAATTGCTAAATTGCATTTATAACCTTGACATTACTAAGTCATAAAACAAACAAACTGTGAGATAATTCTTGCGTGATTTACGTTTTTCAATGACGATGTTTGAATGTTGTCAATAAAGTACTTATGATACTCAAGTATATGTAATCGTTAATTCCGTCATAAGTACTGGAGACAGGAAGATATTTGAAGGCTAGCCGAGAAAATTTGAACGAAATCTTTATGTAAATCAGAAGGATTTTGTATTATTACATTCACAGCATCTACATTCATTTTAAAACATTCTCGGAGAAACATAAGGAAAAAAAGTGTCTTTTTCAGTTTTCATTATGCCAAGGGGTGGGGGTGGTGATCACTCTCCCCCCCCCCCCCCCCCCTCCCTCCAATGGTCTCCACGACCATTCTTGAAAAATCTTCATGTATGGCACTATGACTCATTTGTTTAGCCTTTGACTAAGAGCCATGGCCAAGGTCAAGTAAAGGCGTTGTCACCGGGAGGGACAAATTTCTCCAGAAACAGAAATGAAATACTGAGCCTTGGCAAACGTTGAGAGTTATAGCTCGAAGACTATACGTCGGATTCTCTTGAATTTTTTGGTGAATGCCCCTGTCATGCTCCTCTATTCGCTAAAATCAAAAAAATTGCCAACGTTTTGTTTTTTTACTTTACATATATTTTAAGTAATTAAGCAACATTGCCATATTTGGAATGCATAGCAAACCTATAAATAACGTAAAATATAATTGTGCTGATGTCATGAAAATTAATCAAAATACATGAAGACGATCGAGTCATAGGGGCCAATTAATATCATAGTCAATCAAAATATGGTCTGGAAACTCTGCTAAAGTCTTTGGTCTATCTTTTTGTTCGCCTTTATGCATTTTTGTGCACGTGCACGGTCACTGAACACATTGTATTTTAGTATAATGAACGAATTGTCCAATAGCAATGTTTCAGTTCAATCACTCAACCGTGCTATTTAAATATTAATAAACCTAAAACAAAGGATGTGCACGGTGTAATGGTAGGTGCCTACCAACCAACATGGCCGCCATGACATCACGGGCAACCCAGCCAACACAACTAGTATATACATAGGCCGCCCTCTATTAATCGAAATATAGTAAGGTTGGATATGCTGCCGAAACAGGGAACGTAGGAGTCTAACGTTTCGAGCGAATGCCCTTCGTCAGAGAGAAACGTGAAGTTAAGCCCTCCTCTATCAAAGTCCCCCACCAAAAAAAATCAAAAAAATCCCAAGATGGTTCATGTTGCGTTAGATCAATAGCATCGTTAGTTTATTCTTTATTTGAACATCTCCTATTTTCAACTTCACTCATGGGTCGACAATGTAAAGACTTTACTTATCAAGCACAATCCTTAATTCTTGACTGGCATAATGCTCTGTATGTTCCTCGAAAAGTGAGATTTGGCAGTATTAAGCTCATAGTGTTTCATAGCATTTCGAAAGAAAAAATATTTTAAACTATTTGTCTTGTTTCACATTTTGACTTTCACTGATTTTATAACACCCCCCTTTCTAGGCATCTGGGGGCCGTGGGATTGATTACTTCGGGGGCCCTTTCCGATTTAGTGACCGCATTTCTAGGGGGTTCGGGGACATGCTCCCCCTGAAAATGTTTGAATCTAGGGTCTCTGAAATGGCATTTCCTGCACTTTGAGGGCACTTTTGAGCAAAATGTAATCACTCACACTCCGATTCAAAATCTGTTGAAAAAAAGTGGGCAGATTATTTGAATAGATTCATAACTGCATTCATTCCATTCTGCATTAGTCGAAGACATGAAAATAAAAAAATGATAATGACGTCACAAAATGCTCGGGGCCGCTAATTAATTCCCTTTGCTCGGGGCCCGTGGGGTTTACCCACCCTTCCCACCCAGTAGTTGCGACACTGGTTGTATTGTTCTTTGCTCCTTTCGCTTTAGGAGTTGGACAGCTTTGCCTTGTGATCAAGGTGTTCTTGCACGTTGTTGGTAGATTTCGAAACTGACTGACTAATTAACAGTGATCTGGCTGACTACTTGATCGTAAATATGTTCACGTGTGTGAAGTATGCACCACATTCACCGTCGATCTGATCTTCCTCGGCCCTCTGTGGAAGAGACCTCTACTTTGCGCAATGGCAGTGGCCGGAGTGAACGTCTGACCCAAGGCGTCTTCACCTTGTTTTGTATGAAATCAGTTTTATTACTTTATTTACGACTCAGAACGTCAGATTTGTGCGCAGTCGAAATGCCAAACTCGTGTATATTCAGACAATTCCGTGAAATGATCGAAATATATATTCCATTACCTGAGCTTGGTCCAAGGTATATAACCATAGGGCACATGCATAGGATATAAAAACACAGAAATATCACACTAAAATACCAATACAAGATTTATTAAAAAAAATCTGTATAAAATTTAATTTACAAATTAGATTCTCAGAAAGCTGAAACAGAAGTTCAAAAGCAAAAAAAAAAGATGCACCTTGCCAAAAAAAGTTCTCAAGCTAAATAATAATAATTGCAAATAACATTCCCTAAAGTATTTTAAAACTGAACGTGTTTGTTTTTTTATCAGTAAGATTCTGTTGGTATGAGCTGGCTTTTTGTATCAGTAAGGTTCTGTAGTTACTCGTGCATGGGATCAAGGATTTAACATCCCAAGTGAAACTTAACAAGCATCTTATTTCACGACTCACCCAAAATGACATTGCGTTTCCTTTGTATTAAAGGATGCCTATCTCACCTGTTTTTTCATTATTTTTACATATTCGTAATCTTTGGGTTATCCTGAGAAAAATTGCAACATATCTTCAAAAACTCATTAATAATTCACGAGGAAATCAGTATCATGTTCGTGGTTTTATACCTGATAAAACTTCTTGACGTCAGAAAGAATACTAATGAACATACAATTTTATATAAAGAATACTAATGAACATAACATCCAATAACGAATCGTTTTTGAAGCCATTCAAAACACTCGCATCACGTGTTTTATCAGATCTAAAACACTCGGGCTGCGCCCTCGTGGTTTTAAATCTGATAAAACACTCCTGCTCGTGTTTTAAATATTACTCGTCGTTCCAAAATTTCATCTTCATCGACGTTTTCGCTGTTAAAATTATTAACTACTTAATACCCAAAGTAACGTCGAAAAAGGAATGAGCGTTTGGAAATAAACAGCTTTTAAAACACAACTAAATTCTCTTCGTTATTGCGCAACCCAAGCAACTTATTAACTGTTTCCAGTCGAGACAGTTGAAATGTTTCGAATCGCGAGAAAACGATAAAAGAAATAAAGTGAAGACAATGTAAGCCAAAGACATTTTGAATATATGTATTTTTCATTACACATGAATCATGGTACAGAACAATCTCAGAAAAAAAAATCAGCTCTGTAAAGTTAGCCATAAAAGAAAATGCTAGGTTGTTTGAAAAAGACTGAATTCCTCTGGTGGGAAAAAAAATACCACCTGTGATGAAATTACAGGGTTTACCACATCTACCTTCCACCAGTCAAAAGTCTTTAAAGAGGAAATGAAAATGAAATTTGTTTCATCTTCAAGATCTCCTGAAAGACTTTTACAGTTTTTCCATATTTCACTTCGCTCACAAGTTATTTAGAATTGTTTGATATGTAAATGAGATAAGCTAGGACGTAAAGTTATGTGTACAGATAATTGCGAGTTATTGGAAAATCATGTATATCTTTGGTATTATTTAAAACTTTGCAACTATACATGGACCTCAACACACTAAACATCACAAGACCAAATTTTGTCGAAGATATACATGTTTTTCTAGAACTCACATTTATCTGTACTTCAAAAACTCATTAATAATTCATGAGGAAAACACAGGAAATCAGTACCATGTCCGTGGTTTTATACCTGATAAAACATCTTGACGTCGGAAAGAATACCAATGAACATACAATTTTATATAAAGAATACTAATGAACATACAATTTTTATATAAAGAATACCAATGAACATATAACATCCAATAACGAATCGTTTTTTAAGCCATTCAACACACTCGCATCACGTGTTTTATCAGATCTAAAACACTCGGGCTGCGCCCTCGTGGTTTTAAATCTGATAAAACACTCCTGCTCGTCTTTTAAATATTATTACACAACATTACATCGTAGTTCATCTCATTTACATATCAAATAAACCTAAATAACTTGAGAACGAAGTGAAATATGGAAAAACTGTTAAAGTAATTCTTTATTATTTTTTGGAGATCTTGAAGATAGAGCAAACTTAATTTTCATTTCATTTCCTCTAACAAAATTTCCTGTCTTTGTTCAATCTGGTTCAATGCATTTCTCATTTTTCTTCATATACAAAATACGTACAGTACACATCTTTCATCCTTAGTTCCCCCAAAACCATTATACTCTTGAAGAGCGCAAATGGATAACTTCATCACTCATAAGTTAACCACTGCTTAGCTAGCTACACTTTCAGTTCTTTCTTCGGAATTCACGTTAAATTTTTGATTGCTAATTTACAAAACCTAAATTTCTAAGAAAACAAAAAAAAATCACCTGAAACGACAACCGTCCTTGACCGGAAAAAAATCAAACTTTTCCGAACGGGAAAAATTATTCAGTATAGGTGAAAGTTAAATTATTAATAGTGTAAATCATGATCGCGTTGAAAAAAAGGTGGTGTTGCGCCGATCAGAATATCCGATATTTTTTTTGTAAGTAATTTAAACACTGACGCCCAATTTTTCCAAGCATTTTATGCCCTTCTCCTGGTACTCTTGTCTCGTAATCCAGAAATTATCTTTGTCTTTCATGATGTCTGCGAGCACTGCTCCGCCAAGGAACACCATGTGCTTTCGTCGTGGCGGATCCTCGATGCGAATTTTGAATTTCTAGAAAACAAAATCAGGCCCTTTTATTTACCAAAAATTGCAGAGTTGGGAAGAAGATGGCGAATATGCTGGTGTACCACCTGTGATGAAGGTTTACTAGTCAGGAAGGTTGACAAGTGAGGATGGTTGTTGACTAGTGAGGGTTTACCAGTGAACTCTATATAAAGACTGGAACGATACCTCCATAAGGTCGGCCCTATGATTGGATGAAGCCAAACTTCCGGCTGCTGGGGGCAACACATGAACGTCTGACCAACGTCAAAGGAGCGGTAGAAAACAGACAATGGCCCAGCGAGAATTTTTTATTTTTTTGTAGTTGAACTTCATTTGAATTGATATAACGAAGTCAGTATGTATTAGAATCATTGTCCTTTCTGTCTGAGGTATGTTTGCTGGCAAAAATAGATTGAAGTATAGGAAATATATTGCCAAACGAAAGCAAAATTTTGCTTGGATTGATGGAAACTCCTGACGAAAATTCAGGTTATATTTAGTATTTATTCGTCTTTATTTTATGAATTCTTGCAACCCTGTCAAGCTGTGCCTTTGCTCTTATGAATAGTCTCCTCATACCTTTTGAATCATTGTAAGACCACGTATATTTTTTATCTCTGATGCCTTTAAAACACTGTCGGTTCGTATTTCTGCGTTTTGTTCGATTTTTTTGACTGTTCAGAAAATTTAATATTTATGGTTTTTATTGATCATGTCAGCATCCATATGCTCGACAGATTATAGCCACTAGATTTCAGTAGGCCTTAGCCCTGATTAATGCTATATTTATTTGATTCAAGATAGTTCATAGACTTTTTTCTTGACTTTTGATACCTCAACACTTGGAGCTGCCCTACAAAAAATCAAGAGATCCGCGCGGTTTCGGACTCAAAATGTGTTTTTTTGTCAAATATTCAAGCT
This sequence comes from Paragorgia papillata, assembly GCA_035771165.1. NCBI lineage: Eukaryota > Metazoa > Cnidaria > Anthozoa > Scleralcyonacea > Coralliidae > Paragorgia > Paragorgia papillata. The sequence goes on along the minus strand of JAWNZC010000250.1, from coordinate 2,139,569 downwards.
ACGTTTTTGCTGCTAAAAGGCTTTAGAAGAAGTATATATTACTGTAGCATGTTTGCATTTCTTTGTATTGGTTCATAACAAAATATAACTTAAAAAATAAAGATTTTCTTGCATATAAAGAGGACTGGGGGCGCCCTGCATGTCAGCCTCCATGACGGCTTCAAAATTTGGTTTGGAGGTATCGTTCCAGTCCTTATATAGAGTTCACTGGGGTTTACTAACTAGTGACGAAAGGTTTACTATAGTGAGGAAGGTTGACCAGTGACTCATAGGCAAGCACGGGTGGCGTGTGCTGTTAGGGCGCTGCCTCTCACCGCTGTAGTTAAGCCCCGTTCTCGAACTTGAACTTCATGCGAGTTGAGTTTAGTTGGTCTCTCCTGTGCTCCGAGGGTTTTTCGCAGGGTTCTGCGGTTTTCCTCCCTCCGTAAAAATCCACACGTTAGGTCTTAGCTTATGTCGTGCACTTTTAACATGAGCCCCTGGCTCGGATGATTGGGCGACCACATCCTGTGCTTACGACGTTAAACAAATCATTACTCAAATCATTACTCAAGTATTGTGAGGACATCTACCAGATCTTATGATATCGTCTTGAAAATACATAATATTTTGGAGAAATCTTAATCACGCTTTCTCAATGCAACACACTCAATTGCATTATACTACGGTTCCGGTTTGAGCTTGGACACACGTAATTTGACGACACATGTTTCACGCGGGAAACTAACATGTTGCTAAGCGGAAACTGTAACGTTACTAAGGCCAAACGGTATTGTTTCAATTTGAAACGAGCACCAAATTTTCAAAGCAAATGTGGGCATGTTTATAACTCATCCTTATACACAATTAAATCTTCGTCAAGTGAAACTAAGAACTCCACAGTGCTTTTCCGATCGGCCATTACGCTGACAAACCCCACAACGCGACGTTTGCACGGAGAAACAATGCCGTTTGGCCTTAGTAACGTTACAGTTTCCGCTTAGCAACATGTTAGTTTCCCGTGTGAAACGTATGTCGTCAAATTACGCGTGTCCACGCTCAAACCGAAACCGTAGTAAGTTGTGTGCATACCCTTACTTCTATGGTACATGTACCCAAAACAACCTTTACTGTACTGTATTTACAGAAACAGAAACAAGTAAGATAAGCCAAATGCTCTAACTTACAGCCAGTTTACTGCCATCTCCCTTCAGTACTCTCTCCAAGTACAGTTGTTTAATTTCTCTCTCCAATCTACTTGGTAAACCTGGGTACATGGTCGAGCCACCAGAGAGCACTATGTGTTTGTAGAAATCCATCCTGGTATCAATATCGGCTGCTTGAATGGTGTTGAAGAGCAGCTCAGCCATTCCTGCCCCTTCAACATTGATAAGATGAGGTTGGAAGAGCGCCTCGGGAGCTTCAAAACGTTCTCCACTCATCTTAACCACACGTCCATCTGGAAGCTAAAATCCAAGATTTTAGCGTTAACATTGTGAACAACTGTCACTCTTTACAAAGATCAATCATTCTTTGTGTATTCCAGATTACAACCAGTAAAATTTTGGGGAAAATAAATTGCAAAATGATAATCATCATTTGTTTATTCTTACTGTGTACTGTTCAACAAGCACTGTTGTCTCAAGAGCTAGCTTCTGTTCTTGTTCAATATTGTACCTGAAATAGAAAAAAACAACATGGGTGTTAAAAATAATGGACACCAGAACAAAACATCTTTGATATTTCACTACTGCATGAACAAACAATTAACAAAACAATTTTGTTATATCACAAAGTAGCAAAGGGTCATTCCAGAAAATATCCATACTCCCCCTACAGAGAAAATGGCAAATGGGTCCTCCCCTGACCTCCTTTTTAGACATCCTACAATAATTTATGTAAATCTGTAGTTAATTTTACCCCCTGCCCCTTTGGATGGCACCAATGTGGGGGAGCATGGATCTTTTCTGGGATGACCCAATATCTAAATCAAATTGAGACAGTGACATAAAAGTAGTGTGCTGCGTAGGCAGTGTTGAAATACAAATCGAAATATAGTAAGGTTAGAGTACTGCTGAAATTATTGAACGTGCAGTACTCAAACCTTACTATACTGTATTTCGATTTCTAAATCAAATTGTTTTGTGATAATCATAATTTATTGATTTTGCATCTTACCCTACATAACACAACTTTTCTTTCATCATTCGGACAGTCTCAAAGTCAGCTGTGTGGTTGAATGCATAACCTCTCAACAGTAAAAGCTGTAAAAAGAAGTTAATAAGAATTAGTATTTTTTTTGCTGAGGGAGAATAAATCCTTTGAATTCTAGTCTAATCCAGAACTCCAATGGTGCTTCTGTCTGAAATACTGAAGCGAATGTGGGTGCTTGCCAGAATATTGATGCATTGAATCTCTAAATTTTTTATGTGTACTACCGACTATGCATATACATGCACACAACAGACTCACTTTGATCAAATACTTTGTGATATTCCTTCCAGCTATGTCCAGTCTTCGTGTAAGATGTGGCAGTGCAAAACCTTCATAAACTGGACAGATATGAGTTACACCATCCCCAGAATCAATGACAACACCAGTTAATAAACCTTAAAAAAAAGTTGCATTTTGGTTAACATTTTATTAATAGCATCTGATTCCACAGTAAAGGGGTTCATTGGCATGGCTCAACCAGTGAGCTCTATGTACAGATATTTAATTCAAGTGATATCTGCTGGTCATTGACCAAGCAAAAATTGAAGCTAAACATAGAGGACATGTAGACCTGAACTCCTGAAGTATATACTGTTTAGTTCCCAGTCCTTCAGATTTAGGCCGGTGAACGGCGAATTTCACCGGTGGTTGAGTGGATTTTGTAGCAAATTCGCCGTGTCTCCATCGTATTTTCACCGTCACTGGATAAATAAATAATCCATGAATGATTTTAAATTCCCCAATGCATGTTTTGAAACCTGTTTTGTGTGAAAATGTTAGAAGTAAACTTGCTCTTCCCACCATATTGAATTCTACTGCATTGGAGTCTGGGATCTACCATTACTTTACCTATATTATATAATATCCGACTCAGTTGTATGGCATTTTTTACCCCTGAAATGGCATTTTTTACCCCTGAAATGGCATTTAAGAGCTTCAAAATTTCCCAGGGGGCACGCCCCAGGAACTAGCAGGATGGTCCTCTGGACCATGCAGGGCCTTCAGCCCTGATTCTCCAGGTCATCCATTTCATTCTCCAGACCCTTTCACAAAAACCTGAAATGCTGAGTTCCAGTCTCTTATGTGGTCTTTTGACCAGATGAGACCCAATCAGACCATGTAGAGGACTGAGACTATACATACTTTAGGCCTACATGTCCACCATGTTTGGCTTCAATAAATAAGCCAAACATATCACTCCAGTTACATGTATATACCGGGCTCCTCCACTAGTCTTACTATCCTTCCTCCCCATTGTATCTATGAACCTCAAGGGTGCCCAGTGTCCCCCAAATTTCACTTAACCATGAGAGTGTATAACTAATTAAAGTCTGGACAGAATTAGGTCATGCTGGAAAATTGGGTTTTCTTCATTGGTAAAACGATTTATTTATGAGGCTGTAGACCATAATTACAATTTAAGGACAAGTTCAAATCCACTTTTAGCCCCAATATCGTATACAGACAGGCATTATAAATACTCATTTATTCTGAGAGTGGCATGGCTTGAATTTCTTAACTAAATTTTATCATACAGTAGTTTACCTTGATCTAACTATATTAAAATGGACAATATGTAAATAGTTACATTCTCAAGTAATTTAACCACTGTTTTTATCATGTATACATATCATGTATACATATCATGTGTACATATCATGTGTACAAATTATTAATCGATTATCTGCAATATCACCGTAATTCTAAGCCCAAGGTGGTAAATAAAGTCTAAATATTATTATTACCTAGGCTTTTTCTTTGGAATTTAAGACAGAAACAGCTGGTCAAACAGACTGATTTAACACTAATGTACAGTACATCTGTACGATAGTTTACATGTAACAATAACCAATCAAAAGCCGCATCTAGCTCCACAGTGCATTGACATCACCAGTATCACAGAATAGAAAATACAACAGAAGTCCAACTCGCGTCAGAACCTTTGAAGTTTCTATCCTCGCGCATGTCGCCTCGCGTATCTTGATTCCTCACCATCCTACACAATCCTGGCAAGTTCCCCCAGCAGTTTTAACCTTCTTTTGAAGGTCCAAACTGCCGGGGAAACTTGCCAGGATTGCGTAGGATGGCATAGGACATTGCGTAGGATGGTGTAAAATATCGCGCCTGCGCATTGAAGAAATGCGGACAAGTTGTCACTCGAGTTGGATTTCTATTCTGTGCCAGTATGGAGCTGGATGCAGATACACCTTCGGGTGGGGTGGGGGGTGGTAGGGGCCCAAAGTACACAATTGTTTTAACAGGCAACCAAGTTTGTCTTGGGTATAATAACCTTTCCACTTTTTGTATTCTTTTTTATACATGTATATTTTTTTCTATTTGCATCAACAAGTTAATTACCTTGTGCATACAAAGTGAGAACAGCTTGTATAGCGATGTAAACGCCTGCCATTTCATAGTTTTCAAACATCACCTTAACAAACAAAAGAAAAGTTGATTTTTTAATTAGCAATTTTAAACACATCATGCACAAATCATTTTCCCTTTAGAAAAAAAAATAATCTCATGATGCAAGTCACTAACCTCGATCATTTTTTCCCTATTTTTTATGGGATTCATAGGTGGCTCGGTCAACAAAACCTAATGTAGTAAAATAATTTTAAAATAATTAATTTAGCCCAAGGGAATTTCTGAAAGACAACATTTAGGTGTATATTTACAAATAAAGCAAAACACAACACCTTGCAGTTTTTTGTATCAAGATTCAACTTTGTAGGGCCAAAGGTATAATCCCAGATATGTTTCATGTCATCCCAGCTTCTGACAATGCCATTGTCCATAGGATAATTACATTCCAACATATGTCTGAGTTGGCTGGCTTCGTCTCCGACCATCAAATCCTATAAACCAACAGGAAGTAATCGATATTAACTAACTTACATCAAACAACTTACTGGCAAATCTTGTGCAATTTTAATACTCATGGACTTTCTACCGACAAGCGTAAAATACCACTAGAATCGATTAATAATGTATTACCTTCACTTCTATATCGCCAACTTTGGCCGTTGAACGAATGATGGGTCTTCCAACCATCGAGGGAAATATGTGAGCAGGAAAATTGGATCCTGCAAAGCCACATTTGACGAACTGAAATGTACAATCAAATATTTGAGCCGATCTAATCGAGATGCGAGCACGAAACTTTTCCGAAATACCTACCCCTGTTCCATTGTCGCACACGACAACATTATGCCCTTGGGAGTCCATTCAATACAGGTGAATTTACTGCGATTTCGCGATCTTTTTCACTCCGTTTCAGGGCAAAGATGGCAGCAAACCCGGCTTCCGTTCTCCACCGCCCCAGTTCACTCGATCCAGGCTACTCGCAAAGTTCGATGACGTCATAATATATGCAAACTGATCTCCTTTTGACCGAAAAAGGCATTTCTTGAAACGAAAGCCGATATACCGCAAAGGAAACACCAGTTGAACTATGTAATGTATCCTGTTCATAATTTACTTAAATTTAGTTATTTGGTAATTTTTTTTTAGAAATAAATTTTGGTCAATCACAGAATCGGGCTCAATCTAAAATTATTCCAAATTCATAAATTATAATTTTGAATCATATTTAAAATTATATTTAAAATATAATTAAATTTTAATTATAATTTTGAGTCATGAAATTTCTATTTGTGTCTTCCTGAATTTTTTAATATTTTATTTATTTATTTATCAGAGGAGGCATCACCTATAATAGGGTGGCTTGAATAAATTCCAGCTTAAACCTCCTCCCCTAGTCTGTATAAAACCTGAATCAGGCTGATTCAATCCAAATTTATTCCAAATTATTAGCATAAATTATAACTAAATTAAATTTAAATAATTAAATTTTAATTATAATTTGAATAATGAAATTTTCTATTTGTGTCTTCCTGAAATTTTTTATATTTAGTTATTCACATTTTTGGATGGAGGTGCAGCATAAAATCATTGGCTGGATCCAATAGGGGTAGACATCCATGGGAGGGGCACCACACTCTTATACCTCCTCCCCCTAATTGCCCAAGATGGCAAGATTTCCCAGCTACCAGCTGGTTGGAGCTCTACTGCAAGCATTTCCTTTCAATCCCCTCCTTCAAAATTTTACAGGAATTAGCCAAAAATTCTGCACAGAAAACTTTATTTATATTATTCACAAAATTTACAATGCCACTACAGTCATACATTAGTGTTGAAAAGTTGGGTTGTGAACAGTATTTTCCCTCATCAAATCACGGTATGTAAAGAACTTTTGATAGGACTTTCACTTGCTGATGTACTCTTAAGTTGGTTTTGAGGGCTTGAAAAATTAATACCCTCATGACACAAGTGTCTTTTAAACGCATACTTGTAATGCAAAAAGCTTATCACTATTAAATTAGACATGGTAATATTTAATGATCTTCTAGCCAAATTCTGGTTCATGTGCCAGTACCTATAGTCTAGCTAAATTAATCAGGCAGATTAAAAACATAAAAGGACCATTTTGGGCCAGCTCATGCAGGTGGGAATAGGGTTAACAGCTGTAAGTCACAAGGACATATATCTTGCCATTCTGCCAGCATTTCAATTGCCATCTTTCCAACTGGCCCAAATGTTGATATGTTGAATTCAAAATGATGGTATTTTTTTTTGGTTACAGTAAAGAATGTTTATTCCTTGTCACTCACTTATTACATTTCTACTTATTCAGACTACCACTTTTCCTGGCAATTTTTGCCTCATGATTTCATTTATAGTCAAGGACAGTAAATATGGTATGAACCTCAACATTGTTGGAGATTACAGTGTGTTATTTTATAACTGATACTGTTTACAGAACAGCGTTTTGTTATTTTGTGATGTACTATGGTGTGTAGTATTTTGAAACAACTGCGTGCAATTATGATAGTTTTAAACCATGGTTACACAAGCCAATTTGTGTCATCGATTTGCCAGCATGTCATTTTGTCCTTCAACAGTGAGTGAGTATCTCTGCTTCTTTTTATAAATGTAAAAATACTTCTAAAATTCTGTGAGTATTACAGTATACACGGTACAGTAACTTAATTTTAATGTTTTGCTCCAACAAACTGATGCATGTATTTGGATGGGCAATTTATCTGGCAATTGTTGTGACACAAATCAGTGACAGAAATTGGTGTGTGCAACCATGGCTAAAACTCCTTGACGTGCATTGTGCCATTCTAAAAATTCCAGTAGATTTTTTGGCTTTATAATAGTATATAATATATAAATATAGGGGTAAGAGAATTATGCAGGCAGTCTTTACTGTCAATTGATTGTAGGTTTCTAGGTCCATTATACATTACAAACTGATATGAAATTAAACCACTGTTCCACTTAAATGGCTATTCTACAAAAAATAAGCAAAAACCACATTTAATGTCGCTTGTTTGTTTATTGAAATTAATATTATAAACTAAATGCGGATAGGACAATATTTGGCAAATACTGTAGTTTCAGATATTCCTTTCTGGACAATGTTTTAACTATTAGGTTACATTAAGTTAAAGTCTTAACTTGTCAACTACTTACAGCTTTTCCAGGTCTAGCCCAAGTACTAATGTACCCTTCCTGACAAGCTACAATTACACAGTCCTCTCTGAATTCCAGCCCACAAAGCCTTTCCATGGAAATCTTCTTTGCAATAAGTGGTTCTAGTTGAGGCACGTCATCAAAGACAGGACAAATGACCGACCCAAATGACTTATCATCCAGATCTAGTAACTGTTCAACTGACGAGCTTAAATTATGCGTTGTGATATAGTTTCTAATGTGGTTTCCTTCCTTTGTAGGTCCATTAGAAATACTACTGTTATTTCCAGTGTGGGAATTAGATAAAGTCTGTGCTGCTCGTAAGCTGCGCGCTCTTGGCTTTATCGGCTTAAGAACATCTTCTGTAAGGTCCCAAAGTAATAGCATTGTATCCTGGCCAACTGAACCAAACCGGTAAAACGCACTTGACTTATCCATGTCAACGCTACTATTTCTATGACTGCATGCTGAATTGTGAAGTTCATTTTCAGTCGCTTCATCATCGCTGTCATCCATCGTTCCACCACCACTAACACTTGTTAGATAAGGATCGAACCGCACCATTCCCACCCATGACTGATGACCAACACCTCGTGCAATTACTCGGTTTTCGTAAAATGAAAACACGGTTATTAGGTCATCTTCACCACCTGTGACAATATACTTGCCATCGGGACTCCAGCAAACACACAGCAATCCACCAAAATAACTTCTCATGATCCCGTTCAGAGATTGCCCATCAAAGTCAAAAATACGTAGGTAGCCATCTTGGCTGACAACAGCCATATGTTTACAATCTGGGGAGAAAGCAAATTCATTGATACTTCCTTTGATACTCCCTTTTCCAATGACCCACTTACAAACAGGGTTCTCAAGGGTTTTAGTTTTATTGCCGTATACTTGGAAACCAGGCCCTTGCTTTAGAAGTAGAAATGTTGGTGGATCAGTTCCTGATGGGTTCTCCTTATTATAAACATACATGTTGCCATTCGCATGTGCCACTAAAAACAAGTTCTCTGAACCTGGAACCCACTTTATGCATTTCACCAAGCTCTTATCAACTTGTCTCTGAAAAAAGTAAAGCAAGGGCATTGGGTTTTTAAAAAACCAAAAAAGCTGCTAAAGCCTAAATCGATCGTTACAGTATTTAGTATATCACTTTAATCGTATGGACTCTGACTAGGTTGTCTTGAGTTGGCTATATACCTACTGTCTTGTACTGTACTATGATATACTTACTGTATTTACTGTACTATACAGTACTGTACTGTAATATACTGTATTGTACTGTACTAGACTACTGCACTGCACTTTTAGTACACTATATTGTACTGTACTGCACTAAGTATTGTATATGTACTGTACTGTATTATACTGTACTGTACTATACTGACTGTACTGTACTGGACTATACTAATACTACACTATGTTACACTACACTGTACTATGCTTTGCTTTGCTATGCTACAATGTACTGTACTGTACTGTACTGCACTGCACTGCACTGTACTGTACTGTACTGTACTGTACTGTAATATTGGAAGCTTGTAATGCTCAACTTACTTACCTCTTCATTAAATAGCTTGTTTAGCTCATGGTTAATTGGATCAATCAGTTGAATCTGTCCAGCAGAAAATCCAATGATCAATTCCACAAATTCTGTACTTCTTGTGGGTAAATTAAAATCATGACAGGTTGGAAATGTTCCTTTATAACTTCGTTTATCCAGAGGTTTGTTTAAATCTGCTGCCTGTTTCAGGTAAAAGACCAAAAAAAATTATAAATATGATAAGAGACTTGTTTGGCATGGAAAAACACCCTGATGATGTGATAAAATAATTGTTTTACAGCGATTTCTCCCACTTCGGCGGAGCAGCAAGGTCCGAATTAACGCTTTGCAAATCGCAAATTGCGAAGCAATTACGAAAATTTCTGAAAACTGCGAAGCAGTTCTAGAAAAAATTGCGAAGCTCATTTTTGAAAAATGTAGTGTAACGACTAACGTAATATCGTCTCTCGCATGTACAGTAAAGCCCTACTAATCAAACGAGATCGCAAGTCATCGCAAGTTGGCAGTCACAAATTTCTGTGGCAGTCGTTCGAACACCCAAATTAACAAAATAAAGGTTTCATGAGTGTTTTAAACAAGTTATTTTTATATTCTTGGTACGTTAATACGTTAGTATATATCTTATTTTTATGTTCTTGGCACCTTAACACTTCTTAGTGCATCAGTAATTCTTACTACGTTGGTACTGATTAAATCGTTGCTGAGAAAGCGGTTAATTTTTGTTGTTACGTTAGTACGCGTAATAAGCAACAATTGACAAAAAGCTGATCCTGAACTAGGCATCATATGTTCATGATTGTTTTAAACAAGTTTTAACTTTGTCACGCGACTGGCTGAGATAGCGTGACTGCCAACTTGCGATGACTTGCGTTCTCGTTTGATTAGGGCTTTAGAGTGACTTCTTAGAAGCGTAGCGCAACTTTTCTGAATGTATCTTACTATGTTAACTTCCTTGAACGTAGCGCAACTTCTCTGAACGAAGGATAACTTCTGAACATAGCATAACAGATAACTTTTCTGAATGTACGTAATTTTTTCAAAACGTGGCATATAACTTCTTTAAACATAGCGAAAACTTTTCTGAACGTAGCGTATAACTTCTTAGAACGTAGCGCAAATTTTCTGACGGCAGTGTACTGTAACTTCTTAGAACGAAGCATAATTTTTCAGAACGTATACGTAGCGTAACTTCTCGGAACGTCGTTCGAACACCCAAATGAACAAAATAAAGGTTTCATGAGTGCCTTAAGCAAGTTTTAACTTCGTCACGGTACATAATATGTTCGGGAAATTATTCAGAGCGGCTGGCTGAGATAGCGTGACTGCCAACTTGCGATGACTTGTGTTCGCGTTTGATTACAGCTTAAAGCTCTAATCAAACGAGAACGCAAGTGGCATCGCAAGTTGGCAGTCACGCTATCTCAGCCAGCCGCTCTGAATAGTTTCTCGAAAATATTATGTGCCGTGACAAAGTTAAAACTTGTTTAAAACACTCATGAAACCTTTATTTTGTTAATTTGGGTGTTCAAACGACCGCCACAGAAATTCTGACTGCCAACTTGCGATGACTTGCGTTCTCGTTTGATTAGGGCTTAACGTTTTAAAAGTAGCGTAATTTTTCATATCGTCTCACAACGTACATGTAACATAGACCGCTATTACACAAAGAAAATAAAAGTTTGTAATATTAATGAAAAGACCGTCTAAGAGAGAAGAGTAATGGTTAATTGAAGGCAATGTTTAATTAATTTGGGGAGTAACTACTGAAAAACAGCGAAGCTGTTCTGAACCGCTAATTCGGACCCTGAGCAGTTTCCTCCACTTCTCTCGTTCTCTCACTCACCCTCCGTTTTCAAATCCAGCACTAGCTGCCTCCATGTTGTCCTCAGCCTTCCTCTTCCTTTCACACCTTCTACGTTATATAACATATTTGCTTTTCTTCACCCAGTCACCATCGAGAGTCGGACTGTGCCAATGGCACACACATTGTGCCAATGGCACACGCACCCCCTTAGGATGCCGTTACTACACCAGGGTTCTGCCCGGCACTCAGCAGTGCCGCCCGGCACTCACGCCAAAACGGACCCTTCCGCCCGGCACTCAGCAGTGCCGCCCAGCACTCACACCAAAACGGACCCTTCCACCCAGCACTCGAAATATGCAATAAGAAAACCCCATGTGTTGTATTTTTTATATATCTTTTAATTAATATACATCATCTTGTATTTTTTTGTCCTTGGTGAATTAATTTTTTTTATTGAAACAATATTATTTGGTGAAATTCGGCACCACAACGCACACAATATTAGCTACCAGACTTGTGATTCGGTGAAATACGATATTCCTTCAAAGCCAGATTGGATTGTCTGATACTTGGGTAAGGCACTAATCACTTCGCACTTTGTTTATTAATGTCTGTAAGATGATACACCGGTGTTGGTAGTCGTAGAACATACGCAGGAAACCTTGCCCTAGCTTTACGTAGATAATTCCTCATGCTGTATATTCTAGCATGCCCTAGCATGTATATAAATATATAATAAATAAGTACTTAATACTTATAGTAATATTTAGTCTGACAAAATTGTGAGACACATGATGTAAAGGATTATGAATTTCACTTGCTCACATTTGGAAAATGATTAATTTTCACATATTCTCGGGGTGGGTTGAACCCCCGGGCTGGTAGGTACCCGGCACTCACATGCTCCTGGGCAGAACTAACACCCCTTTCCCGTTGTATAATATTATATTTGATATGTAGTGCAATTCCTATTTCAAAACCCGATTTTGGATTTATAGTCGTTTTATCGGTATGGTACAGCTAATAGCATATTAGTGATATTACGATTAAATAATATTTTAGTACGCTTCACGCAGCTGACAGCCTGACATGAAGTAGTCACCTAATTAATGGTACACACAATGTGAGTTGATTTGTCCATGTATGACGACATGTCCTTATGATGTATGCCTTGCATGTTAAGGTGTATTCCTATATAAAATGAGTATATTTGAATATTTTGTTTGGTATTTTATATCCTTCAAAACTCTTTCAAACCCCCCTCAAAATGCAGGAAATGCTATTTCAGACTCTAAAATTCAAAATTTTCTGGGGGAGCATGCCTCCGGACTCCCCTAGAAGTTGGTCGCACTTTTGGCACTCCTTGCCCCCTTGTTAAATATTCTGAAAGAAACCCTGACGGCGCCTGACAAGTGAACGATTGTCTCTGATAATGACTGCCACCAAAGCACTCAAAATGTCAGTCATGTGTATATTGATATCTCAATTTCCTGAAATTTCAATATTGAACAACCCTATTTAAGCCGATGACACACTAGGTGATTCTTAGAGCAAATTTGATCACTGCATATCACTGTTACAATGCCAAGCAAATTCTGCTCACAACCTACAGTGGCACACTTATTAGCGAATTATTCAGTGATATATATCCAAGTTTGTAGTACTGTATTTGAGTCAAGGCCAGATTTTTTTTATTAATTGGTTTATACAGATTCACCAACCGTAAAAATCCAGAAAGTGAAAAAAAAATTTAAAAATTATTGCATAGACCAACAATTGACTGTACCGAAAAAGATGACGTCTTGTACATTTAACCACAATCCTTTGCACACATTAAATATTGTTTCTTGCAGAATAATTGGAAGATAGGGTTTTAAAACGATCAACTTTGGTAGGAATGAACTTCTTGCTTATGTGATCCATTTTAGCATGATAAAAAATGTTTAGTTGTTATTTGAGCTCATTTGAGGTTGCAAAGCGTTATGGTTAAATGTACCACCACCATCTTTTTTGGTACCGTCAATTGTAGTAGAATGCTTCTGACATGAAGTACCAGTTATGATGACCCTAAGTACCACTGGCTCAAGTAGTTGCTAATCTTAAACATGGAGATTTTAGCCATGTTTTTTCATAATGTGCTTGTATTAACTATTAATTAATGTGTCAACATTCCAAGCCATATACATTACTATTTAACCCTTCACTCGCAATTTTCCGGGAGCTCTCTCATCGACGAGTAAAATTGTCTGGCATTAGACAGAGTAAAATAATAAAAGTAGAGAAAATTCTGTATTTGGGAGTGAAATGGACAAATGGTTAAAGGGTATTGGCAATAAAAATTAAGTTTATCTCATTTGAAACAACTCATCAAATGGTATAAGAAGACCTTTTACAGTTTTTCCGTATCTGTTTTGGTTTTGGAAATATTTCGACCAAACTCAGCATGCTGTCCACCATCTTGGAATTATTTTCGATATGTAAAATTATGCATGTGATGACATAAGCAGGGCAAAGTGAAATTTTTATCTTGCCAACCTTATGACATTATGAGCTAGAAACTCGATTTTTTGTTGTGCTACTGTATTTCCATTTTAAATTGACCCACAACATTTAAAAAGCCTTCTGTAGAAATTTGGGCACCCACGGAGTAGTTTCATCAGGTTTACCCTGCTTGTGACGTCACCAATTTCCTAGTTAATTAGACCCAATATTACAACAAGATGGCGGACAGCACGCTGTCTTTCGTCGAAATATTTCAAAACACAAGAAAGATACAGAAAAATTACAAAAGGTCTTCTTATACCATTTGGCGAGTTCTTTCAAATGAGAGAAACTTAATTTTTATTGCCAATACCCTTTAATAGGTAATCAAATATTTTTAACAGCTTATTTCATAGAACAGTTTAAAATTCAGTGCTAAGGTGTTCCAGAAGGGAAATATTAAATCTGGTTGTCATATAAGTCTTACTGTTGGAGGTTTTTTTAATATTTTTTTTTCCAATTTACCAATCATTTATTTTTAAAATTAAATTCATAAACCAATTAAAAACAAAGTCTGACTCAAGTGGTTTGTTGCAAAACATAAAAACATTATTTTGATAAATATGTTGCCACAATCAGGATCGCATTGAAATTTGAAAATTCACTTTCACAGCAGGTGGTGGGCACATGTGATAATTTTCAGACTTTTTCACGAGTCACAGTTTCGCACAAAATTGTCAATGTGCTTAGTGTGTCATTGGCTTTAAGTTGTTACATTAGCTGCAAAAACTGCCTTGTTGGAGAAATACCAGTATGATATTTAGTCCCCCATGAGATTTTGTCCCCCCCAGAAAACAACTGATATTTTGTCTCCATATTCGATATTGTCCCCTAGGCTATTTGATACAATATGTTGATAAGAAACATACTAATAATTACAATTATGTATAATCTTGGGTTTTTTGAATATGTATACGCATACTGCATCCCAAGACACAATTCTCTGGGTCGATCACGTTACCCTAACAAAAACCCCTCAAAAAACCTCAAAAACTCTGATCAGTCAGTCTATTTACTGTATACAGTGGCTTATACACCAACCCATACTGAGCAATAATAAAATGTTGTGAGAAAATGCTAAATGCATGCACAGTAAAAATAAAAATAGTGCATGTGCAAGTCACGACAGACAAAATCTAATTAGGGGGCAAAATATAATACTACCTCGGTACCACATTTTGTAAAGACTGGCTAGCAAAAATAATTTACATGTACTGTACATGCATGACATAAAATTAAGAAATTTACCCCAGTAACAAGAGCTTGCAGGTCTAAGAGTTTTTCTAAACAGAATTAATTTCTCATTTCGTAATATATGAATCACTTGAGTTTCAAGAAAACAAGATGGATGATAATATGTTTTTGTAACAGCTTTAACCGGCTGTGTATGTCCATATTTTCGCGTGTATTGGACCCAACGTTAAAAGTTAATTATTGCTGACAGCCGGTTTTTAATGATTAACCAATTATCTAAGCCACTGTATTCTATAACTCAATTTCAGATATTTGAAAGACAAAACAGTTAACAACGGAACTGCTGGATGGACAACCCTTTCTCAGGAATGACTACAAAAGCCAGAAAGTCATTACGAAGTCAATTTCTTTTCGACTATCGAACTCTTTAGCAGCAAGTTCAAACACAAGGGGCGAAACTCGAAAGTAATTTACGCTTGACTCAGAAAAATTCCAGTGTTTTTTTTGTTTAGTATTAACCGATTGCCAAATTATATCGGAAAACGGAAAAAAAGGACTCCAAAAAGCGACATAAATGCACGTCTTCCTAGCCAAGTTAAGACTCGATTCAGGACGAGTGTTTTGATGCGTAGAGGAAGCTGCTGCGACATTGAACAAATAAATATGCATTTTCGGCCACTGCCTGACAAACAGATGTCTTTCACAACGACCCCAAATGCTAACTAAATATCGTTTATTTATTTTTGTTGTTTTTTCCTCCCGATTTGACAACATCGTCCTTTATGATCGCCTCACGCGATCTCTCCAAACAGGCCAGGCCGTACGTTTCGCTTTTGACATTGAATCAAGTGTAAGTCAGTGCAAATAACTGTCTGGGAGAGAAAGCGTTTATATCGATCTTCAGAAATCGATTAGGCCCAAACAAAAACGGAGAAGAGAGTATCTTCCTCGTTCTACAAACTTACCTTTTTTACACCTTTATAGACATAGACGTATAGGTCTTTGCCGACGTTAAAAGCAATCCTATCCGAACTTCCATTCGGTTCTTTGAGAGTGACAAACGAGATGTGTACAGGGTAAGAATACTGTACGGTATACGGCAATCTGTTGGGTCGACAGTATTCAGACAAGTTCATTAACGTGTAACAGCCTTCTTTCGTAACGAATTTGTTCTTCACTTCATGGCTACCACTCTGTTTCATCGATGAAGCCATCAAAGCATTCGACTTCTCTCCATTTTGCAAAACTTTCGTTGCAGCGCCCACCCGTCCATTGGACATCCTGCGGGGACCTCCGAACTGCTTCCGATTGCCCTTCGTCAACCTTTCGCCCTTCGTACGAAATTTCAAAAATTCTGAGAAAGTCAGAAAAATCCAGGAAAAATCTGGGAACTTAGAAAGTCAAACCTTGCGTCAGCAGAATTAGGAATTAGTGTAATTCAAATTAAACTTAGGTTAAATTTATTGTAAAATAGAACTTACTCAAATTAAAAATATTTATGAAACGCGGTCGGATAAAGACAAGATAACAATGAAAATTAAAACATTCTTTGACCAAACACGTGATAAGTAATTTTAATTATGAGTTTTCCGCTACCAGTCTGTAGCCTTCGACGTGTAAAACAATTCATCTTTATTCTATCCTGTAGTTGTTTTTATAAATTCAGTGAAACCTTTTGGAAAAACTGGATTTCTATCAAAAAAATATTACCAAAACTTAAAACTTCTAATAATTAAAATACAGTCACGTTTTCGTAACAGAATATTTTTTCAATTTTTTTTAACTTTTTTTAAATTTTCTACGTGGCAATTTCGAAAACCTTCTTCGACGCATGCGTATTAGCGCCAGTTCGAGATCAACATCCAAGATGGCGGCCAATGTTCGAACAAAACAGATAGGTAAATGCTTGATTTATTTATTTTCCCATCACGTTATTGCTTTGTTTTAGCGTTTCAGTTTGACTAGGGAAATAGGGTATTATTATATTCCATCGTCTGCTTTTAGAGCTATAAAGCGTCTTGTAAAACTGATTTTGGAATTAACAAATAAGTCAAATATATTATGTTATCTATAAAAATAATAAATATATTTGGGGTTTTTTTGTAATTAGATAATAATGTTTCAAACATTTATGGCTTGCAAATTTTTATATTTTTCAAATATCTATTCTTTTATTTAAAAAATACCGAAGAATTTAAGTGCAATAAATTGGAAATAATTAACTTATATAAATACAGCGCACTGTACGTACTGTATAATATATAATTTAGACTGGATTGATAAATCATTTTGATAATCTCACGAGCTTGAAATTTTATGAGGGGATAGTTGATGAGGGAGAATCCCAAGTCAACTATCATTTCATAGAAATGAGAGTGAATAATGTAATTGTTTTAGTACATACTATTTACCAGATTGTAAAGAGGATTGGAAATGCTGTCACTTCTCACAGCAAGCGAAAATTCTTAAAAATGCCAATAGAAATACTCTGAAAAATTTAAATAAAACATAAACTAAAGAAAAGCATCAATAGTACTTCGGCCGAGGCACAGAGCACCTGAATGAATAGTCTTAATCATTATCAGTAATGCCTGCAATGCTTGACACTGTTTGGTCAATGGGTGATAAAATTAAAAATGTTCTGAGTTGTCAAAATCAAACTGGTGCAATTAAGTGGCGACGAAGATCACATGCAGCAATCTCCAGGTTTGGCTGTCAATCTCCAGGTTTTTTATCATTATATTTTAAAATCTCCAGATTTAGTGTTTCGTAAAGTTGGCAGGTCTGGATTGCAGCACTTGCAATGTGTAGTTCTCACACTGGGTTGCCATGTAAGTCTGCCAACCCAAGTCACAGAATAAGGAACAACCAGAAGACCAACTCTGTGTTGGCACCTTTCATGTAAGTGTCCTCATGCATGTTGCCTTGTGCACATCAAACGCTGCCATTCTACGCCATCTTGGTAAGTTCCACCAGCACTTTTTACCCTCCCAGTATCTCAATCATGATCATCGCGTCAGCATCACTCATCATTCAACACCATCCTGCTAAGTTCCAATGGATAATTTGACCGTCAAAAGTGCCGGTGGAACTTTCCAGGATGGCGTAATGCTCATTGAGAAAAAAGGGACAAATCTTCATGTGAGTTGGACTTCTGGTTGTTCTTTATTCTGTGCCCAAGTGCAGCAGTAGCAGCACCTTTATTAACATATAACACAACCTTTAATACATAAATATCAACTAAAGCACTAAAATAACATAGCATTAATGTGAGGGTGGGCTACCACACTAGCGACTAAAAGATAAAAGATCACCAAGGTACATGCATATAAGGGCATGTACCCAGGGCCGGAGCTATGAGGGGGGGGGGGGGGGGTGACACCCCCCCAAGAATTGTTTTATTTGTTCTACAGTATAGTCGGCAGACAAGAGATTTCAGTTGGAAGTCGGCACCCGGCAGCACATCAGTCTCGGCGAATACTAGTACTGACGAGTGACGATTATGAGGCAGTCGGCAAAATTGAGTGTACTACCCCCCTGCAGAATTTTCTGAGGATGGCCCTGCATGTATCCCCCCCAGTGTAAGAAATCTGTTTCTCAGAAAACCATATTTGTTTAGTACACTATACCTCCCCAGATTTTCCAATCCAGCTTTGACCTACCACTGTCACTGTCACTGTCAAGCACCCCCCTGGAATTCCCAAGTGCCTTTTGTGGTGGTATTTTCTGGAACTACACAGTAAGCTACTTTTATGTATATACTACTGTGGTTACTTACAGTGTTATTGTCAGGGGCACTGGAGCCACGGGGGCAGTGGAGGCAGCTGCCCCCCCCCTGCCCTCACAGCGCGGGGGCAGCACGGGGGCAACCAATTGCCCTTTCTCGTAAGAAGAATGTTTTCTACAGGAATTGCCATTTGTATTATTGTATTGACGTTTGTATTAATACCTCAAATGTCTCACAAGCTAACTTATTACTGCAGACCATTAGCTGTGTCCAACCTCGTTTTCAGGGCGATTTTGAAATTTGGAGGGTGGGAAAAAGCCCTGGCATCGGCTAGCCACAGCACCCAAAAATACTGGGTGTAATAAATTAGCAATTTAGTTTAGTATGCAAAATCATTCTGAGTAATGGCAGCCCCGTGGGAGAAGTTCATTGTAATGGCGGTCCTATTTGTCCCGTTGGCGGTCCCATTGAAGCTATTTTATCATAACTGGCACAAAACTATGCATAAGTATGTTTCACGAGGAATGTTTAAGAAAAGCAATCAACCAATGAAAATGCTGAATCCAACAGCCGATGCCAGAACCTTTTCCCACCTTACCAATTTCAAAAAGGCCCTTAGAACAAGGTTGAGCTGTGTCTTGTGCCCAGACTTTTTTCACTTGGCAGGTGTTTTCTGATTCATTAAAGTTGCCATGTTTTCTTAAATGTAAATAGGAATGTAGCATTAATATGTACAATTCAGTCATTGAATTTTCTTTCTCAATACATTGTCATTCATTATATTATAAAAAATTATACCGTTATACTTTTTGGTTATTTTATGCTATAGAGCAAAATTGTTGAACATTATTTACCATGTGCAAAAATGAATGATGAGAAAAAGTGCCCTTTTTATATGGCTGCCCCCACTGCCTTAAGTAGCTTCCCCTGGTTATTGTAGTATACTTGCCATGTTACATGTTTTAACCTGTTTATTCTAGAATGTCTGAAAAGAATGATAAATCTTAATGATGTACCAAGAAAAGTGTCTTCAAGTGAACCTGTGTGGAAGGTTGGTATTCTAGTACCTCGCTGATCATACCTAGTAGTATGCAGCCTAGACCCTCAGAGGCCAGGGGAAGCTTGTAGATGCAAAGGGCAACTGAGCAGTGCATCATGGAAACATTACTCCCTCTCTGGGTATGGATAGGCTTCAGATACGATATACAGTAGTCTATAGAGATCCCAGATTATTTTACTTGGGCTTGGAGATATTTTGAAGCACTTTACTACTGGTATGGGTGGTAAAAACCTAATCGTCAATCTTCAAAATATTGTTGTTATACTCTGTCTAGTACTTTCAGACAGCCTTGGCAGCAATGGGTAATTAGGTAACAAGTCATTAACTCATTCCTGTGTGAGCCAGCCAAAATGTTCTTTTTGTACAGTACTACTTTGCCTAATGCCAGATGATTTTTCTCCTTATTAAAGGGAGACCCTTGGGTTAAGAAAGTGTTGGCCAGCCAGCCTATATAAAACATAATAAAGTTCCTTGCTCATGTTTGAGTTAGCTGGATGTATGAGTGCTGAGTCTAATGCATGTACTGTACAAGTAATGCAACCTTTAATGTCAGTGCTGTTCTCTACAGTACAGACCCATGTGAAAATCTTGTCAAGATCTTGTATGATCTTGGAAAATCTTGTAAGATCTTAAGAAAAATCTTATAAGATTTTTCTTACAAGATCTTATAAGATTTTAGCAAGATCTTATAAGATCTTCCAAAATCTTGGCAAGATCTTGGCAAAATGTTGGTAAGATCTTGTCAAGTTCCTGGCAAGATCTTGGCAAGATCTTGTAAGATCTAGTTAGTAAAATCTTGTAAGATCTTGCAGAGGTTTTTTAAAAATCTAACAAGATCCTGTAAGATCCTGCCAAGATCTTGTAAGATCTTCCCAAGATCTTGTAAGATCTTAGCAACTTCTTGTAAGATCTTGGCAAAGTCTTGTAAGATCTTGTATGATCTTGTAAGATCTTGCATGATCTTGTAAGATCTTGTAAGATCTTGTATGATCTTGTAAGATTTTATATGATCTTGTATGATCTTGCGAGATCTTATAAAATTCCATAAGATCTTGTAAGATCTTGTGAGATATAACAAGATCTTGCAAGATCTTACATAAGATCTTGCAAGATACATAGGAAAACTTGCAAGTACTTGCAAGATTCTTGTAAGATCTTATATAAGATCTTACAAGATCTTATGTAAGATCTTGCAAGATTTATGTAAGATTTTCACATGGGGACAGTCGCAGTAGACGCAGTAGACCCAGCTTTTCTACTCTGACAATTGTAACACCACATCAGATAGCTTTTCTACTCTTACGATTGTCACACCACATCAATAACATGCAATAAGACTGTATTTGTATCATAACACTGACTACAGTTTTTTGGTTAAAATTATTTCAGGTGCTTGTATATGATCGATATGGACAGGACATTATATCACCACTTCTAACAGTTGCTGAACTAAGAGAACTTGGAGTAACATTGCACTTGTAAGTTATGTAGCCAGGCTCAGCCTAGACAGCAATGGTGTAATTTTTGACAAAAACATCAGAATCGGTGGGTGACAAAGAGAACTTTAACTAAAAACAGTAAAAATAACAACCCAGTCTGTAATTATAAATATAATGTTATTATATTAATTGTGTGCTTGTGTAGGTTACTGCATTCTGATAGAGATACCATTCCTGATGTACCAGCGGTGTATTTTGTACTTCCTACAGAGGAAAATATCAAAAGAATATGTCAGGTAGGTGAAAAATCATTTAATAGTAACATCTGATCTAACACTAAATGATTTTACTCACCATAGGAAGAACCTTCAGACATCCTAGGCATGGGGGAATATTGCACTTTTGTCATTTAACCACTAAGGCACTAAGCATGTACCTGTATACAGTATTACTAACTGTATGTACTTGTAAATTCCATTTTTGTATGTAACTATAATAATATTACTGACTGTACACAGAGTTGGAAAAAATCTGCAGGTATGCGGGTACCACCCGGAGGAAGGTTTACTTTAGTGAGGAAGGTTTAAATTGAAAACACGTGAAACAACACATTCGGTAATCTGAGAAAGTTACAATTGATCAAGCAAGGTGTCGAGAAGAAATGCGATTTGCAGCAAAACATTGGCTAACCAACAATTATGCAGCACTGGCAGTGGCAGCAGTTACATATGTGAGACATGTACGCTGGCTGATGTCTGCTGTGATGTCTGTATCTTCGCAGCAGTCGAGGGTAGTTGCATGGCAGGCTATCAGTCAGCAGCGGTCAGTTATTAGTAGCTATTGTAGTATGCCAAAGCTTACCTAGGAAACCTAGAAAACCAAGGTACTGTAAAAGTCACGCAGTATTTATGAACGTTGCAAAACACAAAATTCTCGCTATATATTTTGAGGAAGGTTATCTAAACTTAAAAACCCATCCGGAGGAAGGTACTTGAATACTTTTTCCAACTCTGACTATAGATATCTTTAATTAGTAGCTAACCTAATTTTTAATGATTTTTAACAGGATTGTAGAAATCAATGTTATGAATCGTATTATTTGAATTTTATAACGGCCATCATGAGACGTCAATTGGAAGATTTGGCAACAGCCGTTTTACAAGGTGACTGTGTTAGTCAAATTTCCAAGGTAATTCAATGAACTTTGCTGTGATACAAATAATATGGGTTGCTGGGGTAACAAGGGTTGCAGTGGGTTAAAGTGGAAGTAGCATTAAGGTGAAGTAATACGAGCAACAAATTGCTGCAACAAAATTGCAGTGCAAGTTGAAGAAAAATGTTGCCCGTATCACTTCAGATTTAGATTTAATAACTTTATTGCCTATAGCAACTGGTGGTCAAACAGAGTGAAATGCCCCAATTGAACATGACTACCATGATGTAAGTGTTGGTTTTGCGGAGGGAGGAAAACCGCAGAACCCGGCGAAAAACCCTCGAAGCACAAAGAGAGGTCAACTACAACTCTACTCACATTAGTTTCCAGTTCGACAACGGGATCATTCCCAAGCGGTCACCCATCCAAGTACTAACCCCGTCTAACCGGGCTTAACTTTTGGTGAGAGGCAGCGCGCTAACAGCACACGCAACCCGTGCTCCCCTGAGCTCTAGAAAATTAAAAAAGATTCACCCTCCTCCCCTGAAGCGTTTTTGTGCATTTGTCATTTAGTGGTTATTTCTGAGTTTAGCGTTAGCTAAATTGCCGTTAAAATTTGTTCTAGGTATATGATCAATATTTAAACTTTATATCCCTGGAGGAGAACATGTTTACGACAAGATATCAAGAAAGAGATTCTATTTCATATTATGGTATGACAAATTGTTAAAATAATGCTTAATTCATGTCAAAATTAGGTGCAATGCGTGAAAACATTGCCAGTGTAGCTTTAGTCTTAATACCCTGTTTGTTACACAGTGTTACACAGTGCATGGACGCGTATCGTTGGGAGACAAGTTGCACGCATCATTACGGTGTATAATATGCTGCGTAATGGTCAAAGTCGTGCGAGACAAGTTGAACGCACCATTACAGTGTATGGTATGCAGCGCAATGGTCAAAATCGTGCGAGACAAGTTGTACACACTATTACAGTGTATGGTATGCTGCGCAATGGTCAAAATCGTGCGAGACAAGTTGTACGCACCATTACAGTGTATGGTATGCTGCGCAATGGTCAAAATCGTACGAGACAAGTTGCGGCAATCAACTGCCCAAGGTAGAATAGAATCGAGTTCTACAGTCTGAACAATACCTGTCTCGTAACGATGTTAGCCACTGGCATTGCACGGCGTGTTACCATCGCTGCAATGGTTTGTGTCACTTGTTTGATCGTAACAATCACGTCGACGCTGTTGCATGAAAAACTGCAACATGGCGTTTAATTGTACTTGTACGTATTTCGAGGGGTGTAGCGTGACCATTCTGGGGGGGGGGGGGTACCTCTATTATCTCCTCACATTAATGACTAACTCAAGTTACCGATAATAACGTTTTCCCTACAGAAATATGGAAGAAGTAAGCTTGTAGTATGGAGAGCCTACAGAGTCTAGCGAGTGTCTATACTACTAGTACCGTAGAATTCCGAAAGTAACGCGCCCCATTTCGGATTTAGCAGCCCTTGGGGGCCGCTACTTTTGGGGGCCCGCTATACTTTCGGATGGTTGACATAGGCGGCGGAACAGGGGGGCTGGGGGGCTAAAGCCCCCCCCCCAACTTTGTAAAAGTGGAAAAAAGGGGGGGCTCAAGCGCCGAAGGTTAAGTTGATTATACGTTGAATATATATACATCTTCGATATACAGCATTTTGAAAATTCCATATCACTGCAGGGTGACAATCCTGGTGAAAATCGTAAGAAAAATCGTGCCGTGTGATAGCTCAAAACTCATTTCATGAAGTACTCCACGTATTAGCATTTGATGACTGCTGACCAGAAGTATTATGAATGAGCCATATCGAAATGCCGAGAATAAAGAAAGGCCGAAAAAATTGAAGAATAATGAAATAATTGTTGTGGGCGGTAAAGGTTTTATAACGTTTAGGATTCTGTAAAATCTTCCCCCAAAACGCAGGAAATGCCATTTCAGAGACTCTAGATTTCAAAATTTTTCCGGGGGTATGCCCCCGGACCCCCCTATATAGAGGTTTCTCGCGCCTTCGCCGCTTGGAGTTCAGCCCCCCTATCAAACCTATCTTCCGCCGCCTATGATGGTTGAAATACGTTAGGAAAAAATATCAAAAATCTCCGTTCATCAGTAACTATTTATTTACTACATTAGTGCTATTTTCATATAACTTTTTCTGAGGATGATTCTGTGATTAACAACTACCTACTGAATTGACTTAATTATCAAGCGATGAATGGTATGAAACTGCCAACGTTTTTAACACCAGACCTTATTACCAGATTAGATAACATCGAAAAAACATAATTATATTACTAGCTTTAGGTTGATTGTTGAGTTTTAATAACGAACATTACCTTTTTGTTGGATAAACATGTATTTGAAAACTGCTTATGACGTCACCAATTTCTAGTTAATTAATTCAATATTACAATATTACAACAAGATGGCGGACAATATTACAACAAGATGGCGGACAGCACGCTTTCTTTGGTCGAAATATTTCCAAAACCAAAACAGATACGGAAAAATTGTAAAAGGTCTTCTTACACCATTTGACAAGTTCTTTCAAATGACACAAACTTAATTTTTATTGCCAATACCCTTTAAGCTTTCTTTTCTTTTCACGTTTCTTTATTATAGCTTTAAACAGACCGGACGCCAAGGATACTGATATCGAAAATGTTCGCGATGCAATAGTGGATAGTTTGTTCTCATTTTTAGTAACATTAGGTAAATAATAAGAGCTTATCATATGACTAGGCTTGTTTTCCGTTCCGTACGCAAAATGATGCAAGCTGATTGGTTACTGAGCGATTGGAGTTTTGGCGCGAAAATTTCTGAGTTGATTTGAATACTAATAAAAAGCGAACTAGGTCTATTTATTCAAATATTCCGAACAATATAGTGTGCTAGAACATTACTGCTGGTTTTCTTTGAACTTGGTTGCTTAAAAACACGACAAATGAAAGCCGAATTGGTGTAAACAGGTAAGGTAACGGCAAAGTCCGAAAACAAAAACAGTGTTCATAAATTCCTTCGGGGTTTTTCGCACAGACTTTGCTCCTTCGTCATTCTGTCTGTACGAAAACTTCAGGCAAATACTTTCCCTTGCACTCGTTAAATATATCTTTCACTCTGTAATTCTGTATATGTACGATAGTATTTATGTTATAAACTTTTGTTATTCTTGATGTGATACATCATACACGAGGAGAAGTGTTTCATTAGGAATTCCGAACACCGAGACGTTTGTTGAAAACAGAGGCAAAGCCGAGGTTTTTGAATAAACTTCGAGGTGTTTGGATATGCTGACGAAACACTCTTCCGAGTGTTTGATATAGCATCTCAAACAAACCAGTATTTAAATAAGAGAAAATCGACGTAAAAGTTTGCTTAATTTCTGTAATTTCTTACTCTGATATCCAAACCATCGATACAGTACTGTCTACTGATATTTTCCTTTGTATTTTTTTGCATGAATTATTAATGAGTTTGAGATGCCGGTATATTAGGTTTAGTCTTTTTGTTTGGGCTTCTGTTTGGTCTTAATACGTTGTATTATTATACATTTTTTTCCAAATCCTTGATTATAATTGGTCAGAAACATGGTGCGAATTCTCGACATCTGCACTTTTAGTCGTATTTGCCGCCGTGGTTGTCAGATTCTGAGCCCACCATGCTATTATCTGTAGTTTCTGGAGCAACTTCGTACCCAGGGCCATTTGTAGGGAACTGGGCCAAGATGGCGGGAACAAATGGCCCTGGTGGAGGCTAGGCTATCTCAGCCTCTGATTGGTCAAGAGCTTATAGAGCTTTTTTTTTAAATTGTATTTGACCTTGTCGGTTGTTCCTGCACACGGCACGGGAAATTATATTTTAAACCATGCAAAAATTAGGTATAATTACTGTGTAAAGAACTGAGTTCTAGTTAATAAAATGCGCAATATACTGCGCATTTTGAGCTAGCCTCCACCAGGGCCATTTGTTCCCGCCATTTTGTTTTATTCGCCATCTTGGCCCAGTTCCCTACAAATAGGCCTGGGTACGAGGTTGGTTTCTGGAGGTATTATCTGTAGGAAAAAGGACTTATGAATATCATGCATGTGCTGACGTGGCCTGTCCAGTTAGGCAAACTGAAGAAAAGCGCGGGAAAGAAGCAGCTGTCTTTGAATTTCGTTTTTTTGAACGTTTTATGGTTCTGAAGTTTCAACTGAAAATGTATAATAAAACAATTGTTGAATTCGACTATTTTGTTATCAAGAATTATCAAGGTCTCAGCCCGCATTCTCAGCCTTCGGCTTCGGCAGATAACACTGACTTCGACCTTGATAATTCTTGGCATAAAAAAAGTATCATCCAATAATTGTTTATTATTAATTTTCAGTTAGTCGAGCTTCATGTAATTTTGCTGGGTTTTGTGTGTGACGAGGCTAGATTTTGCGCTTTCGACCAACTTTCATGTGCTGTAGTTCTTCATAAACCGAGGGAGATGTTTTGTCTCACTCATTGTTCATTTTGCAGGTAGTGTACCAGTCATTCGCTGTCCTCGGGGGAATGCTGCTGAAATGGTTGCAGAGGTACATGCATATTAAATCCTTTTGTTTAAATTAGTGTACTGAAGCTGATGTTACTCACTATTGTCTTCTCTTTGAATAAATGCCGGCGCTTTCTTTATATCCCAGGCCCTTGACAAGAAACTCAGAGAGAATCTTCGTGACTCAAGGAATAGTTTATTTGCCGGAGATATGAGCACAGGACAATTCAGGTAGGCTATTCCGTGTTGTTGTTTTTCGCAGCCCAGCGCTTTGCTGGTCGAAAAATACTTTAATTTATTATAATCTATAGTTTCTGTAATATTGTCAGTATTTGTTAAGTTTTCAGAGACCCGTTCTAATAATATTGGACCGAAATGTTGATCTCTGCACCCCATTACATCACACTTGGACGTATCAAGCTTTGTGCCACGATGTTCTGGTAAGTTGAGTGTTGCGTAGTTAGTCCTGTCTGTCTGTCTGTCTGTCTGTCTGTCTGTCTGTCTGTCTGTCTGTCTGTCTGTCTGTCTGCGTCTGCGTCTGCGTCTGTCTGTCTGTCTGTCTGTCTGTCTGTGTTTGTTTGTTTGTTTGTTTGTTTGTTTGTTTGTTTGTTTGTTTGTTTGTTTGTTTGTTTGTTTGTTTGTTTGTTTGTTTGTTTGTTTGTTTGTTTGTTTGTCTGTATCTGTCTGGGTGTATCTGTCTGCTTGTCTCTGTGTGTGTGTGTGTGTGTGTGTGTGTCTGTCTGTCTGTGCGTGCGTGTTTGTTTGTTTGTTTGTTTGTTTGTTTGTTTGTTTGTTTGTTTGTCTGTCTGTCTGTGTGTATCTGTCTGTCTGTTTCAGGTCTGTCTGTCTGTCTGTCTGTCTGTGTCTGTCTGTCTTTTTGTTCGCCCGCCCGTTCGTCCGTCCGTCCGTCTGTCTGTCCGTCTGTCTGTCTGTCTGTCTGTCTTGGTTATGACAAGTTTGTGACGTAGCTGTTATTTCTCTTATACAAGGAACTGCATTTAAACCGCGTCATAATCAAAGAAAGCTCGCCAGATAACGAGACTACAGAACACGGCCACACTCGACCTAAACCTACAAAAACCAAGACATATGACCTCAGTGCAAGCGATCACTTCTGGAACAATCATCGGGGAAGGTGAGTCTGCTGTGCGCACTTGTTGTAAAAATCTGAATTTTCTTATTCGATAATTGTGAT
This sequence comes from Paragorgia papillata, assembly GCA_035771165.1. NCBI lineage: Eukaryota > Metazoa > Cnidaria > Anthozoa > Scleralcyonacea > Coralliidae > Paragorgia > Paragorgia papillata. The sequence continues at coordinate 2,111,588 of JAWNZC010000250.1, read as the reverse complement.
ACCCTGCGGGTTCCAGAGCTCTTTTTCCGTACTCGATGAAGAAGTAAGGGAGGGGAGACCTGAAGGTGGTAGAAACTGTTGGTTCTTCACTATAGTGCAACGATAACCAATTAAGAAGCAACCAGTCACAACAGTTTTCATTCTCTACCCTTGTGAATCAGCATCTTCTCTCATCTAGAATTCAGGATTATCCTAAATTGTCAAATGGCCTAGAGTTCATGGGATAATCCTGAATTCTAAACAAAACCTAATTCTAACCATACACCAATGCCCAAACTTGACCCTAATACTCCCTCTAATCCTGACCCCGAGTGAGAGAGTATATGAGAGGACATGTTGCGAGAATTATAATTTTCTATTCAGCCCCACTTTTTCATCATTAGCCAATCACGAAACGGGCGGAAGTGGCACCATGCCGTAAAATCACGAAACGGGCGGAAGTGGCACCATACCGTAAAATCAACATTTAGGTCTTAGCTTATGTCGTGCACTTTTAACATGAGCCTCTGGCTCGGATGATTGGGCGACCACATCCTGTGCTTACGACGTTAAATAAATCATTACTCATCCCTTCAGGCACGCTCACGCACGGTTAATTACATGGGTTAATTATGATGTCACAATACGCTATCACCATTGTGTCATTACGTTTCGACAAACATGTTGTGTATTATTGAGACTGATCGGAAAATATGAGAATTAAAGAACAATGGGTAATTGTTTATGCGGTTGTCGCGAGCAAGGTGACTACGATAATGCATGCGGACCGAGTAGTTCTTGGCTGAAGACCCCGGAAACTGTTACTGACAGTATGCCAAGCTCTGTGCATTTTAGTATTGGCGGTTTATCGAACCTAAGTGACCCCGTCCAGGCGGTGAAAAGCTGCAATGTCAAAGCAAAAGCGAGTCAAGAGACGAACGTGATACTGGAAAAGCAGTGTCGCACGAGAAAAGACGAACCAGAAAACTTCAAATCAGAAAATCTGGATACCACCGTCAAAGAACATGAAAGTATTGTAGATGGTGGATCAGAGGAGAGCGGACAACCATCGCGTATAACACTAGTTGGGTTTAAAGAAACTTCTACGCACAAAGATGTTGAAGTAGAGACTGTGAGGGTGAGAAAATCAGAAAGTATGACGGCCCACATGAAAGAAGAATTCAAAAAGCCAACTTCTGAGGTGGAAAACGCAGACAACTGTAACACTAAAAACCTTTTTGAAGATAACTTGAAAAGCGAACATATGGGTAAGGTGGAGTTAATTGAAAAAGTGTCTACCAAAATGAAGATCGAGACCGAACTGGAAGAAGATTCTGTCGATGAGACAGACATCGACAAGGGAGAGGTTGTCAGACCTGACATTGAAGATGAAGTGGGTTTGTCGAAGGAGAATCATCTTGAAAGAGAATCTCGCGCTATGAACACGTCTGGGGAGAGTGAATTGTCTGCGGAAAGTGGAACCTGCAAAAGCGTGGCCATTGTAATGAAGACTGTGGAGAATCTGGACGGAGTTGTTTTTGCCAGCGTAGCCAATCAAGAGTGTTCCAGTGATACAGAACTGAGAGGAAGCGAAGGTTCGAGTAGTTCATGGGAACCCGTCAGTGCAAAAACTAAACTGAAAATAGCACAAAGTTCCCATCACGAAAGTGTTACTTTTGGAATGTCTGTTGCCGAAGATGAACTGATTTGCAAAGAAATTGATCCTAGTATTTCGTCTGCTAACGAAAACCTACACTTGGAAAATGTTGAGATGGAACAGAAATCTCACCTACAGGAGTGCATAACGTTTGAAGGTCCTAAATCTGTTATCAAAGTTGAAATTCAAAATGAAGTTGACTGCGAAATTTCTGTTAACGAAAAGCTTAATGTCGAAGAATGCGTCTGGGAGACAACGTTTGAGAAAGGTATTCAATTTATTGCTGAAGTTAAAGATGGAAAAGAGCCTGACCAAGCTTCTGTTGCCACGGAAAATGTCGAAATATCTACCAGTGGAGACGAATCAGAAACAGATACAAGTGAAGATATTTCAGATGAGGTCCATGAGGAGGAAGATACCCTTAAAGACCACTGTCGTATTTAGGAAACCAAACTGGGGTTAACTCCTGGAAGCTCTTCTAAAAACGGTTTGAATTCTGGAACAGTTGTCCCTAAACTTGAAGATGCATGGCGAAGCCAAGATGGAGAATGTTTGTAAAAGAGAGTCGGAAATATAAGAAACGTTGGACAAGAAAAGTTCTAATGCATGATAGTAATGCTGGACAAAACAGCAGTGAGGTTACAAATCCAAACTTTTAAGTGGAAATTTTAAAGTACATGCAACGTGCTTCAGCGCAAACAGTCCTAAAGAAAATTTTACTAATGTTAAATTGGAGAAACGTGGTTTATCTCTATAGTATTGCCACTGCAATAGCACTGCTATAAAGCTGTTAATTGCATAATATTTAATTCCAATTAGATATTTTCTGTCTTTCAAAATCCAACCGGCCTGTAGAAGGTCCATGTGGTCATGAAACCAGAAAGGTCGAAGAGACTTCTTGTTATTATTTTGAAAAGCCTAGGTAAAAATAGACTTAGAGATCGAAAAAGAACCAGAAAGACGAGGGAAGTAATATATAGAAGTAGAAATTGTCTTCAACTATGACAGTGTTAGTTTAACTTGTTTCTAAAAAGAAAAAAGAACTGGTAAAATTCAGTTGAACTAGAGGTCTTGTTGCTACGGTACGCTATTAGGCTGTGCGGCCGTTTAGATCTATACAAAAACAACACAGACATTTTAAAGCTGCATATATGTGCTGCATAGATGTGTTTGTTTGTTTGTTTGTTTGTTTGTTTGTTTGTTTGTTTGTTTGTTTGTTTGTTTGTTTGTTTGTTTGTTTGTTTGTTTGCGTGCTTGCGTGCGTGCGTGCTTGCTTGTGTGCGTGCGTGCTTGCTTGTGTGCGTGCTTGCTTGCTTGCGTGCGTGCTTGCTTGCTTGCTTGCCTACTTGCTTGCTTGCTTGCTTGCTTGCTTGCTTGCTTGCTTGCTTGCTTGCTTGCTTGCTTGCTTGCTTGCTTGCTTGCTTGCTTGCTTGCTTGCTTGCTTGCTTGCTTGCTTGCTTGCTTGCTTGCTTGCTTGCTTGCTTGCTTGCTTGCTTGCTTGCTTGCTTGCTTGCTTGCTTGCTTGCTTGCTTGCTTGCTTGCTTGCTTGCTTGCTTGCTTGTTCGGTCAGTCATATTTTTTCATTTCTTTCTTGTTTAGTCCATTTCCTACAGTTGCTGAGTCCATACAGAAAGAACTGGACGAATACAAAGCATCCGAAGGCGAAGTCAAACGTTTAAAAAACATCATGGTTCGTCGAATATCATACATGCAACTATACATTGATTCAACTACTATTTATATATTTTTGTAATCTTTCCACCTTGTTTTTTTCTCTCCAGGGTTTAGATGACAGTGACGAGGGAGCTCTCAGCGACTTAATGAGTGATCACACTTCTAAACTTACATCAGCTGTGAGGTAAATTAGTGATGATAAAATAAATTAATATACAATACTTTCGAATACACTGCCTATGTAGCACTTGACTTCTTCATGGCCTATAAATTCCCTTTTTTATCGTTGTTTAATCAGCTCTTTACCAGAATTACTGGAGAAAAAGAGATTGATTGACCAACACACCAATATCGCCACTGCATTGCTTGATCAAATCAAGGTAAGCTTTGAGGAAGAGGATTACCATATATTTATTTATTTGTTTATTTATGTACGTATGTATGTATTTATTTATTTATTTATTTATTTATGTATTTATTTGTTTATTTATTTATGTATTTATTTACTTATTCCGTTATTTGTTTGTTTATTTATTTATTTATTTATTTATGTATTTATTTATTTATTTGTTTATTTATGTATTTATTTATTTATTTGTTTGTTTGTTTGTTTGTTTGTTTATTTACTTATTTATTTATTTATTTATTTATTTGTTTATTTATTTATATATTTATTTATTTATGTATGTATGTATTTATTTATTTGTTTATTTGTTTATGTATTTATTTACTTATTTCGTTATTTGTTTATTTATTTATTTACTTACTTTTTTCGTTGTTTGTTTGTTTGTTTGTTTATTTCTTTATTTCTTTGTTTTGTGTTTGTTTGTTTGTTTGTTTGTTTATTTATTTGTTTGTTTGTTTGTTTGTTTGTTTGTTTGTTTATTCATTTATTTATTGTACTTATTTGTTGTAGACTGATACAGTATTGAACCAGTTACTGTTTATCTTTTTACATTACATTACAGCAACGTCATCTTGACACGTATTTTGAATCTGAAGAAAAGATAATGAGTAACCAAAGATTGGTGAGTGTCTTCTGTTTTTTTATCCCGCCACTAAAGCGTCCAGGAGCGACAGTAGCCTGCGAAAGAAGCGACGAACCTTGTTTCTCGCGGCTGCTGTCCAAAGTCCAAAGTTGAGCTTGGTCAGACGGGGTTATATATTATTGTGCTGGGCGAACTTCTGTAGGTATATAAATAAACCTAAAGGATTAAGTTCAGACGTACATGTGCAAATGTTGTTTTAAATTATAATTTAGGACAAATCTGTTTTGGAATTTATCCAAGATCCGGAGGGTAAGTGTTGTTTTTTATGAAAGTAACAACTTTAATGGATTTTGGTAAAATGCCTGAAACAATTTAGGAATAGGCAAAACTTACCAAAAAATTTTAAAAAACGAAAAATTTCTGGATAACACATAATTTCTAGAAAAACGCAAAATTTCTAGGAAGATGCAAAAATTAAAAAAACCCCCGAAAATCTCTTGAAAATCTCTTTTGTGTATAGTTTACTTACAAATTGTGAGTTGGAAATTTTTGATCTTATAGATTTTATTTTATTTTTACAGCTGGTACTCCTGAAGATAAATTAAGATTATTTATGATATTCTATATTTCTGGACCCACTATGTCAGCTGTAAGTATAATTTTAACTATACTTTATAGCATAGTGGCGATCAATATTGGAGAATGAATATCCTATTCCTATCATGCATTTATAGCTATTTTTTGTTAGCAAGCAAGGTTTGGGGAACTTATTGTTTCGTATCTTGTTTTCAGACTGAATTTGACCAGTATGCATCAGCGCTGCAAGATGCTGGTGCTGATCTCAACCCGCTGAGTTATATAAAAAAATGGAAGTATGTTTTGTTTGTTTTTTTTAAATTAAAGGCTTTAGTTGGCTTGACAGCAGAGTTGGGAAAAGTATTCAACCTTCCTCCGGATGGGTTTTTAAGTTTAGATAACCTTCCTCAAAATATATAGCGAGAATTTTGTGTTTTGCAACGTTCATAAATAGTGCATGACTTTTACAGTACCTTGGTTTTCTAGGTTTTCCTAGGTAAGCTTTGGCATACTACAATAGCTACTAATAACTGACCGCTGTTGACTGATAGCCTGCCAACTACCCTCGACTGCTGCGAAGATACAGACATCACAGCAGACATCAGCGTACATGTCTCACACATGTAACTGCTGCCACTGCCAGTGCTGCATAATTGTTGGTTAGCCAATGTTTTGCTGCAAATCGCATTTCTTCTCGACACCTTGCTTGATCAATTGTAACTTTCCCAGATTACCGAATGTGTTGTTTCATGTGTTTTCACTTTAAAGCTTCCTCACTAAAGTAAACCTTCCTCCGGGTGGTACCCGCATACCCGCAGCTTTTTTCCAACTCTGCTTGACAGACTGTTTTAATTTTATTTTTATCATGCAAAAACAGGTAACACCCAATTATTTAAAGTTAGGTTTACAATATGTTAATGTTAAAAATAATTGTTAGTTGAGCATATCATGAACCTATGAATAAAAACAAGTGTCTTCGATCATTTTTTTGTTTCAGAGCTTTTACGAAGATGACCACGGGCCCGGTTCAATCCGGAGGTGGAGGGCAAAATACATATAGGTATAAAACAATTGGTCGTTCATGTATCGATTTTTTATTCCACCCTACCTTTTTTATTCCAACCCACCTTCCGTCCGTTCGTTCGTCCATCCATCTATCCTTCCCTTCCTTTCTCCCTTCCTCCCACAATTACCACCCACCCTTCCTTTCTTCTTTCCTCTCTCCATTCCTTCCTTCCTTCCTTCTCTCCTTCCTTTCTCCCTCCCTCCCTCCATCCCTCCTTTCCTTCCTTCTTTCCTCCCTTCCTTCCTCCATCCCTCCCTCCCTCCCTTCCTTCCTTCCTCCATCCCTCTCCCTTCCTTCCTTCCTCTCTCCATCCCTCCCTTCCTTCTTTCCTCCCTCTCTCTCCCCTCCCTCCCTTCCTCTTTTCCAACGTTCTTTGTTCATTCCTTGTATTTCTTTAGTGGTATGTTTTCGAAAATAATGAGCACTGGATCACAGTTTGTTATGGAAGGAGTAAAAAACTTGGTTGTCGGAAACAAGGTGATTAACTACTTAATAACCTGAGGCCTTTACGTAATATATCAACAACGAGTTTGAGTGTTTCATCAGGGGATCTAAACACGAGAAGACATGATGAAAGCACGAGGTCGAAATATGGCATCTCAATCGAGCGATTTCAATTGAAAAATGCAATTAAAATAGATAGTTCTAAAATTTTCAAGTTTTTTTTAGAATTTGCCAGTAACAAGAATAGTTGATGCTATTATGGAGAACAAATCAACTGCTGTAAGTCTGCTGTAGATAGCTGTGTTTGTGCTTTGGTTTAAAGGCCAACTGAAGCAATATGTCAGCTAGACTTGCACGTGAATTTGATTTTTTTATAGGATGTTGAAGATTACAGATATTTTGATCCTAAAATGCTCCGAGCTACTGAAAGGTTTGTCTTGTTTTGTATTTGCCAAGGCTAAGTGTCTGTTATTTAATTAATAAGTTTACAATACAACACAACACAACACAATACGATACAACACGATACAATACAATACAATACAATACAATACAATACAATACGATACAATACGATACGATACAACTCCAAACCATACCATACCACACCACCATATACCATACCATACCACCATAAGCCATATATCATACCATACCACCATAAGCCATATATCATACCATATCATATCATACCATACCATATCATACCTTACCACCATACTATAGTACCATACCATACAACCCGATATTGACAAATCTGAGCTGTGCCTAATGTATATAATGAATCAGTGTTAAAATTATTTCGTTGCAGTTCTTCTATTCCACGAAATAAAGCTCCTTTTCAAGAGGTATGTTAACAATAGAAGTATTTTTTTCCCCAATTATTGCTTACTTAAGCAGTTTTTAGCTTAAAAATTCCTTAATAACTTACATTTCTGCTAATACCAGGCAATTATTTTCATGGTTGGTGGCGGAAACTATATTGAATACCAAAATCTGTTGGACTATGCCAAGGTGAGGAAATTTATGTGACCTTATAAATAAAGGTCTTTACAATTGTCCTACATTTTAAAAACATAACCAAACGTTTTGACGAACGCTATTTGTTTCTTTTTTGTTTCGTAAAGCGTAATCCTTCGAACCCTAAAACCATTGTGTTTGGTGCCAGTGAGATTTTTAACGCTTCGCAGTTTCTCAAACAGGTAAGGAAGCACAGAACGATACACCGTGTTCTTGAGTAAAAGCAATATAGTAAAACTTTAAATGTAAAATTCAGGGTTCAAAATAAATATTTTGGATTTAGATATTTTTGTAGGCTGTCTTGCATATGTACATTTATGGTACCGGCTATTTTGATATACAGGCCTGCTATGTGAATCCATGAGAGGCCCACCCAGGAATTGTTTTAGTTAATAAGCTTGTATTCAAAAAATAATCTCATTTACTGTAGACGTCGCGCTAGGCTGTGAGACGTTACACTACATTGGAAATTACACTACGTTTTAAGACGTTACGCTACGTTATAACACGTTATTAAAGCTATGTTATACAACATCACGCTGTGTTGTATAAGACGTTAATAAGCTATGTTTAAAGACGTTACATTACGCTACGTTATAAGACGTCACACTTTGTTGTGAGACGTTTTCTACGTTCTATAACATTACGCCACGTTGTAAGATGTTGCGCTACGTTATAAAACGTATACACTAGCCGGCTAGCGGCGTGAAAATGCCGGCTATAGCCGGCAGCCGGCCGCTATTTTGAACCCTGTAAATTAGTTTAACCCCTTCATTCGCATCGTACTTGTTGTGGGGAAAATTTACCTTTTAGGCCTGGTTCATACGTCGCATTTAATTCAGACGAATTTAACTCATAGTTAAAGGCGACGTAAACTCGAATTCGTTTCATGCGACAATTCAGTGACGAGCAAGGAAAATCCCGCTGGATCGCGCCAAAAACGTCCAATACGCATGCGAAGTAAACAAAAATCTGGTCAGGGCTCTAAAAATATGTTATCATAATTTATGCATTTAATTCGATGCGACGATACAGCGACGTCTGAAACCAACACGCATTTCAGACGTTGTATCCGTTGTATCTTCGACGAAGACGTTGTATCTTCAGTCGAATTTAATTCGTTTCATACGTCACACTACACGTGCAGTCGCATTTAATTGACTGAGTTAAATTCGTCCGAATTAAATGCGACGTGTGAACCAGGCCTTACTCTGTCAAACGCCAGACGATTTTACTCGTCAAGGGGAGACATCTTGGAAAGTCATGAAACGAAGGGTTAAAATATATATATATCGATCGAATGATGTACATGTGGCACAACACTACAACGTGGGCGAGCTTGGTGTAATGTAAAGCCCGGCATACACTAGAGAAAATTTCAGAAACAAATTAAGTCACCAAAACACGGTTTCAGAAACAAAAGCTTCCAGTGTATGTTGAAAAGTTTCCGAAACTTTGTTTCCGAAACCCTGATTAGAACACTGTTCTATTTTTTTAAACAAGTTTCGGAAACTTGTTTCAGTGTTATGCCGGGCTTAAACAAGCTCAAACACTCAATTTATATACTCAATCAAATACTCAATGTGCACATTGAATAATTTTTTATACTTTTTACTCTTTAATTTTGCAGCTTGGAATTCTTGGTCAAGATCCTCAAACACAGTGAATAAATGGGTTTAAATAATACGCGAAATAGACGTGTATTCACTGTACGGAAAGCTTAAAGCTTTACACAGTCGAGAATAATTGATTGGGTGAATCTTCAATGAAGGCCGAATATTTCCCTTTCTCTCGCCGACCGCTCAATTGAAAATACGTTTGTCATTCTTTACACAGTAATACTTCACATATTGTGATAAGGGTGTCCTGTTTTTCTGGATATCAATAATGTGGTCGGAAGTTCCGTACGGTTACCCCAAGCTGAACGTTGAGCCCGGTCTAGCAATAAAATCCTTTTAAGGCTGCGGATTCTTCATATATCAGCTCCTCAGAAAAAGGAGGGACGAGGAAATTTAATATAGGTCGGATATGTTGGGAAAACACACTGGGTAAAAATATTTACATCTGTACAAAGCTATAAGCTAGCTGAATAAAACAGTGGCTCTGAAAACGATAACGTCTGTTGACTATGACGTCATATGTAGCGTGACGTCATATATAGCGATGACGTTACATATAGCAATGGCGTTACATATAACAATGACGTCATATATAGCGATGACGTCATACATGGTGATAACGTTATATAGACCCTTTTAATAAGTATAGAATACGTATTTTCACCCTTTGACGTCAATTTCTTTTCAATTTTTCTTTTGAATTCTTCTCAATTTCGTTTATTATCTTAGCTTTTGTATATTTTCAATATAATTCAAAAGGCTGAAAATGGCGTCAATGGCGGAGAATGACGTACTCTGCACTTATTAAAAGGGTCTATATAGCGATTACGTCATATATAGTGGTGACGTCATAAATAGCGATAGCCGAGTATAGCTATAACGTTACGTATAACGATGTCGTCAAATACAGCGACGTTATATATAGCGATAACGTCACATATAGCGATGACGTATATATAGCAATTGCGTCATATGTAGCGATGACGTCACTGGTGAAATGCTTGACTTACGAGATGCGCGTCATTACAGTTTTAAAATGCAAGTACGCGCTGCGAGCCTGTTTCTACGATGCCTGAAAAATAGGCTTACTAATAGTACCACCGTATTTAACACCGCATATTACGCCTAAATGCACACCTTCCTTTGGTGTGCGTGGTCCAATCTTTTTGTTGTGATTACGAATCACTGTTACGAATACGAAATGTTCATGAGCGCGCAGGCCCAAGCTACAGGTTAGCTACAGGTCGAGTTCAGCGATGGGAATGGGAACTGGTATCTAAACGTGCTCGGAAAAGCATGCGCATGACAAGACTGTTTATTTTGCGTCACAAGACAACGCACTAGCAAGACTTCAATAATAAAAGCGTGTTTTGCGCCTGCTTCCAACTCGGCGTAGAACCTCTGGGACCAGGGTAGTTTACAACAGTCTGTTTGGAAAGAGAGAAGGTTATTTCGCAGCGTTTCTCAACTGCTCCAGTGCTTTGAAATGGCGTACTGGGATATACCATTGCAGAATCCTTTCCGGTAAGCGAAGTGCCTACATGTATTCAGTTATTAAATGTACAAAAAATGTACTGTTTATACATTTGTAAAATGTTCTAGCTGTACTGTACCATGGATAGTAAAAAGTCCTTTTACAATCCATGGCTGTATACACGTATTAAAAATCACCCAGGTTGTTCCATACCTCCAACGAGCCATCACTGTGTGATGCATTTGCTGCACTGGTTGTTCTCGGGTTGTTGACAACTTGTAGCAAGGTTAATAACTTCAACGGACTTATGACAAGTTTTACAGTAACAATTTGTCATCGCTCTGCACTTAACAAGGTTGAAAACAAGAAGCCTGTATTGGCTTGATAAAATCACACCTTGTTAACAGGCTTGCTGTAAGCTTTTTGCGAACACATGTCATCAGCAAGTGGTAGAAATTATACTTGAGCTAGATATTTGTAGAATAGTCATCTGCTTTCACAATTTTCACTAATTAATTGACCATCCTCTGCACAAATACACTGTAATATCTGAAACGAGACTTTCTTATAATATGATATTACATTTCCACATTCAGTTTTGACTTCAGTTTTGTCAAATCACTTCTAGTTTTTATGACGAAGGTCCATCATTGGCTCATGATGCCATCGATGAGATGCTTGACATGACGTTTCCACCATTAAGATATAATTCTCCAAGGTACCTGACTTCTTCAGGCCAGAGGAGCCAGTTTGCACAGCAGCAACAACAGCTGCAGCAAGCAAGGTCACAGGACGGTAACAAGCTCCAGATTGCTCGACTGGATGTCAGTCATTACAGGCCAGAAGAAGTTAGCTGCAAGGTTGAAAATGGCAAAGTGGTTGTTGCTGGGAAACATTACTCGGAAAGTGAGTATGGCTATGAGGCATCAGAGTTCCATCGAAGTTACACATTACCAGAAGGGATAGATCCAACTTCGGTCAGGACCAGGATTTCACAAGACGGTGTACTACAGATTGAGGCAGCCCAAAAAAAAACCAAAACCTCTACCACTTGAGGAAGCTGTTGGTATCGATGAGACAGATGATAAGAAAATGTTGTTGAAAATTAACCTTGGTGGTTACAAGCCAGATGAAGTAAATGTTCGGGTGAAAGGGAATGAACTGATGGTGACTGCTGAGCATAAATCGGAAGGAGAAGGTCATTTCACACATCGCCATTACAAGCGTCATTTTTCGTTGCCTGAAGAGGTGGATGCCAGTACTTTGGTGTCAAAGTTCAATAAAGATGGTACATTGAGTATTGAAGCTGTGAAAAAGGATGTGCCAGCAATTGAAGAGAAGCACATTGTGGTGCAGCAAGAGGAAGGGCTGGAAGGAGGCAATAACTAAAAATTGGTTACTTACTTGCTTCAGAGTTGGACTGGCCCTATGTCATGCACTCCCTTAGGATGCCGTTACTGTGCCTCTTTCCCGTTATATAATATTATATTTGATATGTAGTGCAATTCCTATTTAAAAACCTGATTTTGGATTTATAGTTGTTTTACGTTTTAATCAGTATGGTACAGCTAATAGTATATTACGATTAAATAATATTTTAGTACGCTTCACGCAGCTGACAGCCTGACATGAGATAGTCACCTAATTAATGGTACACACAATGCGAGTTGATTTGTCCATGTATGATAACATGTCCTCATGATGTATGCCTTGCATATTATGGTGTATTCCTATATAAAATGAGTATATTTGAGTATTTTGTTTGGTATTTTATATCCTTCAAAACTCTTTCAAACCCCCCTCAAAATGCAGGAAATGCTATTTCAGAGACTCTAAAATTCTAAATTTTCTGGGGAAGCATGCCCCTGGACCCTCCTAGAAGTTGATCAATTCAAGTATACATCCCCCAGGCAAAAAGTGGCTGTCCAAAAACCTGATTTTTCAAAAGTGGCTGTCCATAGGATGGCTGGATGGCTGCCTGGCTAAAAGCCTGACATCCCCACCCCACCCCTCTCCAAGAGTTAGTGTTCCATAGAATAAATGTCCTGTTCTTTAAAAATCCATACCAAATTGAGCAAGGGATAGGTAGTTCAGCTCACATTGCTTGACAGTGTTGCATTTCAACTGTCTGAGGATTACAATCCCAAAAGTGTATCTAAAACACTATTTTACACAAAATGGTAGAATTGATCAATTGAAAGTAAATTTCAGAGGGAGCCTGCACCCAAATTTTACCAGATGCTTGTTCTCAACCAGCTCCAAACTGTCTGCCCTTAGAGATTGCTCTGTTCACAGGCTCATTCTGTTTAAATTCCAAGGGGTAAACCACTCCAAAAAATCTCGTACACCTTTAAGAATCAAAAAATCTCAAAAAATCCGAAAAAATCTCAAAACAATCTACACTTTTTTGGGAGTGATTCACCCCTCGCTTGTATCAGTCATGGTATTACGTTTCTGTAGGTTCTGATTCTAGACCTTGTGCTCTCTTCTTTTCATATTCATTCAATTTGTTAACTGCTTTCTTTATCCGTTCCTTCTCCCTATAGCTCCTGTATGAGCAGATTTCCCTACAGGAGGAAATGATATGATTAATAATATTGTCAGCAGTGTTGAGGAAGTTAATATGTATGTATGTGTTGAACTCACCATGATGCTAAGGAGAGTAGGGCAAATGATCCAACTGCATAGTCACACGATTTCCTCACAATTTCTATTAGACATATTAAAAATTATTAAATAAGTATAGGTTAGTGACTGAAACCGAGGTCACTACACTGGTTATTAACTCCAAGGGCCGCAGACCCGAGGGTAATAACCAGCATAGTGACCGAGGTTAAGGTCACTAACCAACTTAGTTTATTCATGACACAGATGATATTTGTCTTTATTTAACAAAAAAAATGGTATTCTAGATGTAGTTTTAAAGTGATATAGTAGGTCATTTAATATGCAAGGTCAATAACCTATATATTAACCACGGCAGATCAAAGATAATTTAGGCATGAATAAACTAAATTAGTGGTAAGCCATGGCAAATGTAGCTTATTAAGCTGCTCACATTATGTATTGTAATCAATTATTGATGATGATTGGGACACAAATAACTAATAGTAATTGATCCAATTATTTTGCTAATTAATAAGTACTGTACTGTACTGTAGGTCTGATGATAAAGTAATTTAATACTTAATATGCTGAAGGCCATGGCACATGAATGATTATTACAGTAGTACTGTTACAGCACAGTATTATAAGTAATATCATGACTTGATGGAAATTAGTGATTAAATGTCCCTGAAAGGTGAGGGAGGAGGATTTGTGGAAGTCACGTTAAATTACCCGGTGAGAACAAAAGAAACCGAGTCAATCATGGTAGTATTCAATATTTTAGTGTCTGTCACCCTCTTTAATAAATAGATCAATTCAAGTATACACCCCCTACATATATTTGGAGTTGTATGTACTTGAATGACCCAGTTAGATTCCCCTCCCCCAAGTTTTATCACAGATTTTAAAACGTAGAAGACACTTCAATATTTTAAACCAGTTCCTTTTTGAACCAACACAAACATCAAACATACTGTAAGTAAACACAAACATCAAATATACTGTAACATAACTTTTTTTATGGGGGAGGGCTGCGTGAGTCAGGGTGAGTGGATGAACGAATGAAACAAACAGGAAATACACTGACTTGTTTTGAAGAAAACCAGACCACCTATGAGCATTCCAGACGAAATCCCTAACATTAAAGATTCTCTGGCACACGGGATGTTTTGTATATCTAGACCCCATTTCCACTATTAAAGGAAGACAAAATAAAGATTTTAGAAAGATCACGGCACGTCGATCTTCGTATTTTAAAACGAATCTGTAGCATTTGTCGCTATATCACTCACCTTCGCATCCGTTTCGTCCGCCATGTTTATTTTGGTTGTAAGTTCATGTCTCGCTAGCTAAATTAATCGGAGCATTTTTTTTCCCACAACGTAAACCCCAATCCCGTCCTGTCCCAAACAAACCACAACCGATCCACTGTGGCCCCTATCGAAACCCTGTAAACCTTGTAAACCTTGTAAACCCTGTAAACCTTGTAAACCTTGTAAACCCTGTAAACCCTGTAAACCCTGTAAACCTTGTAAACCCTTGCTTGACAATGGGGGGGGTGTTCCACTACTATTCACCAACACAATACACCAAGGATGGTAAGTCACTTAAATTGATCCCAAAAGTGTATCTAAAACATGGGTAACTTCCAGTTCCTGGTTTATGCCTACATTTTGGTCTATTTTACACAAAATGGTAGAATTGATCAATTGAAAGTAAATTTCAGAGGGAGCCTGCACCCAAATTTCACCAGATGCTTGTTCTCAACCAGCTCCAAACAGTCTGCCCTTAGAGATTGCTCTGTTCACAGGCTCATTCTGTGTTTAAATTCCAAGGGGCAAACCACTCCAAAAAATCTCATACACCTTTAAGAATCCAAAAATCCGAAAAAATCTTAAAACAATCTACACTTTTTTTGGAGTGATTCACCCATTGCTTGCATCAGTCATGGTATTATGTTTCTGTAGGTTCTGATTCTAGACCTTGTGCTCTCTTCTTTTCATATTCATTCAATTTGTTAACTGCTTTCTTTATCCGTTCCCTCTCCGTATAGCTCCTGTATAAGCAGATTTCCCTACAGGAGGAAATGATATGATTAATAATATTGTCAGCAGTGTTGAGGAAGTTCATATGTATGTATGTGTTGAACTCACCATGATGCTAAGGAGAGTAGGGCAAATGATCCAACTGCATAGTTACAGGATTTCCTCACAATTTCTATTAGACATATTAAAAATTATTAAATAAGTATAGGTTAGAGACCGAAACTGAGGTCACTACACTGGTTATTAACCCCGAGGGCCGAGGGTAATAACCTGTGTAGTGACTGAGGTTAAGGTCACTAACCGACTTAGTTTATTCATGACACAGATGATATTTGTCTTTATTTAACAAAAAAATGGTATTCTAGACATAGTTTTAAAGTGATATAGTAGGTCATTTAATATGCAAGGTCAATAACCTATATATTAACCATGGCACATCAAAGATAATTTAGGCATGAATAAACTAAATTAGTGATAAGCCATGGCAAATGTAGCTTACTGTAGGTTATTAAGCTGCTCACATTATGTATTGTAATCAATTATTGATGATGATTGGGACACTAAGTAACTAATAGTAATTGATCTAATTATTTTGCTAATTAATAAGTACTGTACTGTAGGTCTGATGATAAAGTAATTTAATACTTAATATGCTGAAGGCCATGGCACATGAATGATTATTACAGTAGTACTGTTACAGCACAGTATTATAAGTAATATCATGACTTGATGGAAATTAGTGATTAAATGTCCCTGAAAGGTGAGGGAGGAGGATTTGTGGAAGTCACGAGGGCTGTAGCTCTTGATGTTCGCTGAACTTCACTCATTCATCTGAATGAGGGGAAAATTAGAAGATTAAATTACCCGGTGAGAACAAAAGAAACCGAGTCAATCATGGTAGTATTCAATATTTTAGTGTCTGTCACCCTCTTTAATAAATAGATCAATTCAAGTATACACCCCCTACATATATTTGGAGTTGTATGTACTTGAATGACCCAGTTAGATTCCCCTCCCCCAAGTTTTATCACAGATTTTAAAACGTAGAAGACACTTCAATATTTTAAACCAGTTCCTTTTTGAACCAACACAAACATCAAACATACTGTAAGTAAACACAAACATCAAATATACTGTAACATAACTTTTTTTATGGGGGAGGGCTGCGTGAGTCAGGGTGAGTGAGTGAATGAACGAATGAAACAA
This sequence comes from Paragorgia papillata, assembly GCA_035771165.1. Classification (NCBI taxonomy): domain Eukaryota; kingdom Metazoa; phylum Cnidaria; class Anthozoa; order Scleralcyonacea; family Coralliidae; genus Paragorgia; species Paragorgia papillata. The sequence continues at coordinate 2,095,232 of JAWNZC010000250.1, read as the reverse complement.
ACAGGAAATACACTGACTTGTTTTGAAGAAAACCAGACCACCTATGAGCATTCCAGACGAAATCCCTAACATTAAAGATTCTCTGGCACACGACTATTAAAGGAAGACAAAATAAAGATTTTAGAAAGATCACGGCACGTCGATCTTCGTATTTTAAAACGAATCTGTAGCATTTGTCGCTAGATCACTCACCTTCGCATCCGTTTCGTCCGCCATATTTATTTTCAAGCGTGAAACCGCATTGCGTTGCTCGTTGGCTCAAGAGCAACCAAAATTCACAGAAAACGAGAATTGTTTTTAAAATTTGTAAATTTTTTATTGAAATTTTAAAAAGAATTACAGAAACTTGGGGTCGGTCAGGGGTTTTTGGGTGCACATTATCGATGGAAATAGCTTAATCTTCCGTCCCGACTCCAATGTAAACAGCCCTTTAGTCAATAATATGTACAAATGAAACAAATTTAAGTGCTTGCAGTAAGTGTTAATTCTGAGGGTCACAATAGGCTTCTTAAATCCCGAATCGCGCTCGATATTTGCTACACTTCCCGTATCCCGACAGGTTTGGTTAATAAACATTTGCAGGATGATGTATTTATATGGCGTTGGGTGACTGCAACTATACCATAATGCTTTGCCAGTGTCCTCCTTGGCCACGTTGATCTGCGTCCTTCGCAATTCAGTCGCTGGCTGCAAGTAAGGATGATTAGTCCCCAGTCCTTTATCCTTTATAGTGCTAATAATCAGACGTTACTGGCAAAGGATTCTGGTGCATGGTTGCAGTCACCCAACGCTATCAAACGTCATCATGCAAATGGCCTATTCCCTACCAACAATCTTCGTTATTTAGAAATCCCGAATCAATACAGCAACTATTTCTACTAGATGTCGTTTCCCGTCATTTTTGAAATCCCGAATCTCGTCCTTTCTTTTTCTCTTGTATCCCGTTTCTCGGTATCAAAATAATCGTTGCCCCGCGTCCCGATTAACCTATTGTGGACCATCAACTCTGCCAAAGAAATTTGGCTTCGTCTGTATTCATATTAGTAAAACGCGTTAGATAAAGGCCTGGCCAAACGCTTTGCAACATCGTTCAACATTGTTGAACGCATGTTGAACGAAAATTTGAACATGTTCAAATTTCGTTCAACACCATTCAACAACGTTCAACATCATTCAACAGGGTGGCCAAACGCTCTCAACATGTTGAATCACGGTTGAATTCAACAATGTTGAATGAAATGTTGAAAGCGTTTTGCCAGGCCTTAAGACAACATGAAGTGAGGAAAATTAAGTGCTTTGAACAATTGAACATTAGAATGACATCTTTGTGAGTTAGGCCCTGTTTACATGAAGTGCTCAATTGGATTGAGAGTGTTCAAGACTTCAAGTCAAATAACGCATGTTGTTTCTACTTGTGTTTTATACATGAAAAAGATTAAAGTTTTCGATCTGATCGAAACGGTTGGCTGAAGTCAATCCACGCAGTGGATTGGATTGATTTGAGATTCAAGCTTGAATCGGCTTGAATGTTTCCAACCTGATTCATCCGCTAAACACGGTTTCACTTGAAAATGACTTGATAAACATGCGTAACATTGGTGCGCGTCGTACAACATGGCGGACACTGAGGAAAGCACAGAAAATAGTGTTCCAAACAGATTGGATTCCCGATGTATAAACATCTGCCGGATTGACTTAGGGGGCCTTTACACGAGCCCGGGTTGAGAGCCAACCCGGGTCAACCCGTCTACGAATAAACCCCTGTTAGCGTTTACACGATAGCCGGGTCAACCCGTCTTGCCGGGTGACCCTTTTCAAGACCCGGGTCGACCCGGGTTGGAGAGGTGCGACGGTGCGGAACTTTGCTCAGTTCCTTCAGTTGTTCATGTGCCAACCGTGAGCAGACCTTCGGGTGACTTTAAACACGGGTTGACTTGACCCGGGCTCGTGTAAAGTGTTGGCAATATGATAATTTGTGTTGAGAAAAGCTGACCCAGGTTGGGAAAAGCTGACCCGGGTTGGGGAAAAAAGCAGCCAACCCGGGTTCATGTAAACACGAAAAAAGAATAACCAGATGGTGAGCTGACCCGGTGTCACGGTCTCAGTGACCCTCCAGTCTGAGTTATCCCCCAAGACCAACTGCGCAGTTATCCCCTGCTTTTCTTCATTGATATTGTCGTTTATCTAACTCAAAAAATACGTATAATCATGGAAACTATGCTCTGATGAGGTATATCGAGTTTAGCGAGACGAAAGCTTAGCGAACTATTATTTACATGAGTTACATGGTATTGACATTCGTAATAATCACAGACGTTTTATATTTATACTTACGATATTGATTACCTTGCGACCAAATGTTTAAAAGAACGTGATAAAAGTATCGTTTCCATGATTATACGTATTTTTTGAGTTAGAACAACGAAAATATCAATGAAGAAAAGCAGGGGATAACCGCGCAGTTGGTCTTAGGGGATAACTCAGACTGGGGGATCGCTGAGACCGTGACACTGGGCTGTCACTCAACCCGGGCTCGTGTAAAAGCCCCCTTAATTGGCGTTTTTCGGATCCGATTCGACTGTGAATCCCGCTTCATGTAAGCAGGGCCTTAGACTCTTAGTATGTGAAGAAGTGAAATTTAGATGTGAAATTGCAGCTTCGAACAGTTCTTATACGCTGTGCTTGTACTCTGTCCAAGAGGCAATCATTTTTGAAGTAGTAGTACTAACCGTGAGCAGACCTTCGGGTGATGCTACAAGAGATATAAAGATTGCAAATTCACCATCAATTATATAAAGAGGAAAATATTTTAAAACTTGTTTGAAACTCATTTACAACAAATTAACATTGATTAACCATCTTATCTCAGGACTCTTTATTTAATTCACCGAGACAGAAGCTTTTATGTACTATTTAAAACACGTTCTGCGAGTGTTTTGAATGGCTTAAAAAACGATCACCATTTGGTAAGTTCGTTGGCGTAGTAATTTTGAAAAATAACGTTGTCTAAGGCGAGAAAATCAAAGCTAAAGTTTATGTAAATCAGGAGAAAATTTTATCAGATATAAAACCACGATACGGTTATGATTTTTCTTTGTGTTTTCCTCATGAATTATTAATGCCTTTTTTAAATATATTTCTAAAATTCATTAATAATTCATGAGGAAAACACAAAGAAAAATCATGAGCGTATCGGATGTATATATGTGATATAGACTCGCTCTAAGTTTCTCGCTGGTTTTTAACGGCTGAGATAAGCTTAATTTTCAAAATTACTACGCCAATGAACGTATGAAGTGATTCTTTTTAGAAGCCATTTAAAAACCTTGCAGTACGGGCTTTATAAATATTACATAAGTAATAGATAAAGCTGCATGTATGTGATTTACAAGGCAGCTCGCCTTGCACAATAGCTTGCACATTTTTTTGAAATTAGTTGTTCAGATTATGAGCTTCAAATTTGTTCTATCGGAATTTTCACTTTTTAGGCACATAAAAACTCGTTGATTCTTATCAGTCACTACTACTTTCAAACATCCTCATGTATTATTCTTTACGTAATATTTTGCTTACCCACGTAAGTAACGCCATCAACGGTTGTAGACGTCTCAGATAACTGATGCATGGGATCGCCACGCACTGGTGATAAGGGAATGATTGTTGGTAGGACAATTCCACTGCCAGCTTTTATACTTGTCCAGGTTTCTTTAGTAATGAGGCGTACAGCTTGGAGTGTTTGCAGTTCCATGTATACATCATTACCAGCTGTAGTCAGGCCCAAGCCGTAGATCTTTGCTGCGACAGGGTCGAAGCCAATGACGTTCACGACTTTGGGATGAATTGCTAAGAATAGAACATGTAAAATCGAATGTGTATATCTGCATGAATGCTTATGAGTACTTGTAAATGAATTTGATGAATGAAAGAACGAACGAATTAATCAATCAACCAATCCATGAACGACCAAGGAAGGAAGGGAGGGAGGCAGGAAGGGAAGGGAAGGGAAGGGAAGGGAAGGGAAGGGAACTAAGGGAAGGGAAGGGAACGAACGAACGAACGAACGAACGAACGAACGAACGAACGAACGAACGAACGAACGAACGAACGAACGAACGAACGAACGAACGAACGAACGAACGAACGAACGAACGAACGAACGAACGAACGAACGAACGAACGAAAGAAAGAAAGAAAGAAAGAAAGAAAGAAAGAAAGAAAGAAAGAAAGAAAGAAGGGGAGGGAGGGAGGGAGGGAGGGAGGGAGGGAGGGAGGGAGGGAGGGAGGGAGGGAGGGAGGGAGGGAGGGAGGGAGGGAGGGAGGGAGGGAGGGAGGGAGGGAGGGAGGGAGGGAGGGAGGGAGGGAGGGAGGGAGGGAGGGAGGGAGGGAGGAATGGAGGCAGGAAGAGAGGGAGGAAGAGAGGGAGGGATAGAGGAAGGCACGAACGAATGAACGAACGAACGAACGAACGAGCGAACGAACGAAGGTCAGACAGATACCAACTTACTAACCTTGCCACCGTGATCCGCCGTTATAACTACCAAAGCAGTTCGTTTTTGCTTTTCTTCTATAACATCGGAAGCAATATATAAAGTTAGTTTAGCCCTTCAACTGTCACAGAATTGTGCTATAGCTGTCAGTGGGATTATAATGATTTTTGTTATTTATTAAAAATTATTTTTGTAAATGATAAACTATACTGATGACTCAAATTGTAGTGATTTTTTGAAATTTTTGCGTAAACATATTCTATTCAAGAAATCTATTTCAATTTTTTGGAAATCGTTCTCTTTGGATTCTTTCTTTGGTTTCATTCTTTCTTATTTAAGAGTTTCTTTCGGAGATATTTTTAGCTCTTTTGAAGACATTTTCTCTGGTGTCTATTTCGTTATTTGTAAACGTCGGGGAAATACCCACATTAAGTGGTGACCCCATATTTCTATATTTGCACTATTTGCACTTCTAAAACTCATTAATAATTCATGAGGAAAACACAAAGAAAACCATGCATGTTTAATGAGGGTTTATATATGTGATATAGATTCCTCTTGATTTACATAAACTTTAGCTTTGATTTTCTCGACTTAGACAACGTTTTTTTTAGGAAAATTACTACGCCAATGAACTTATCAAATAGATCGCTTTAGAAGTAATTTACAGTAATTTGTGTGCGTTCTGTATCGGGATACAGGCACTCGGCTTCGCCTCGTGTCTGTATACCACGATACAGGACGCACACGAATTCTGTAATTAAATAGTACTTATTTTTAACCTCAAGAAGATATCCACATTAAGTGGTAATTCTATTTTTTTTATAAAATAGGTTGCGTCTTACGCACGCTGTGATTGGTCAATTACCGTGTTTATATCAGGCTATGTAAACACGGTTGTGATGTCACGGCACATTTTTTAGCCTTATTTCATAAAAGAAATAGAAAATGGATGCCCTGTGTTTATATAACCTGATGCAAACACTCGAGTGAGTTGGGAGAATTCAAAAGTACTTATATGTAAACCCTCGCCTACGGCTCGGGTTCACATAAACTTTCGAATTCTCCCAACTCACTCTCGTGTTTGCATCAAGCTATATAAACACGGACGGCCATTTTCTATTTCTTAAATATTTACACTTTTTTAAATCTCAGGGAGATACCACGTTAGGTGGTGACTCCATTTTTCCATAGCTCTAATTTCGGGGAGATACCCACATTTGGTGGTAATCCTATTCTTCTATAATTCTAATTTCGGGGAGATACCCACATTTGGTGCCTTGGTGGTAATCCTATTCTTCTATAATTCTAATTTCGGGGAGATACCCACATTTGGTGGTAATCCTATTCTTCTATAATTCTAATTTCGGGGAGATACCCACATTTGGTGGTAATCCTATTCTTCTATAATTCTAATTTCGGGGAGATACCCACATTTGGTGGTAATCCTATTCTTCTATAATTCTAATTTCGGGGAGATACCCACATTTGGTGGTAATCCTATTCTTCTATAATTCTAATTTCGGGGAGATACGCACACTTGGTGCCTTGGTGGTAATCCTATTCTTCTATAATTCTAATTTCGGGGAGATACCCACATTTGGTGGTAATCCTATTCTTCTATAATTCTAATTTCGGGGAGATACCCACATTTGGTAGTAATCCTATTCTTCTATAATTATAATTTCGGGGAGATACCCACATTTGGTGGTAATCCTATTCTTCTATAATTCTAATTTTGGGGAGATACCCACACTTGGTGGTAATCCTATTCTATAATTCTAATTTCGGGGAGATACCCACATTTGGTGGTAATCCTATTCTTCTATAATTCTAATTTCGGGGAGATACCCACACTTGGTGGTAATCCTATTCTTCTATAATTCTAATTTTGGGGAGATACCCACATTTGGTGGTAATCCTATTCTTCTATAATTCTAATTTCGGGGAGATACCCACATTTGGTGGTAATCCTATTCTTCTATAATTCTAATTTTGGGGAGATACCCACATTTGGTGGTAATCCTATTCTTCTATAATTCTAATTTCGGGGAGATACCCACATTTGGTGGTAATCCTATTCTTCTATAATTCTAATTTTGGGGAGATACCCACATTTGGTGGTAATCCTATTCTTCTATAATTCTAATTTGGGGGAGATACCCACATTTGGTGGTAATCCTATTCTTCTATAATTCTAATTTTGGGGAGATACCCACATTTGGTGGTAATCCTATTCTTCTATAATTCTAATTTCGGGGAGATACCCACACTTGGTGGTAATCCTATTCTTCTATATTTCTAATTTCGGGGAGATACCCACATTTGGTGGTAATCCTATTCTTCTATAATTATAATTTCGGGGAGATACCCACATTTGGTGGTAATCCTATTCTTCTATAATTCTAATTTTGGGGAGATACCCACATTTGATGGTAATCCTATTCTTCTATAATTCTAATTTCGGGGAGATGTCCTCATAAAACATGTGATGCGAGTTTATTAATTGAACGGTTTAAAAAACGTTTCGTTATTGGTCGTTATGTATGTCCATTAGTATTCTTTATATAAAATTGTATGTTCATTAGTGTTCTTTATATAAAATTGTATGTTCATTAGTAGTATTTATATAAATTGTATGTTTATTAGTATTCTTTATATAAATTGTATGTTTATTAGTATTCTTTATATAAAATTGTATGTTTATTAGTGTTCTTTATATAAAATTGTATGTTCATTAGTATTCTTTATATAAATTGTATGTTCATTAGTATTCTTTATATAAAATTGTATGTTCATTAGTATTCTTTATATAAATTGTATGTTCATTAGTGTTCTTTATATAAAATTGTATGTTCATTAGTATTCTTTATATAAAATTGTATGTTCATTAGTGTTCTTTATATAAAATTGTATGTTCATTAGTAGTATTTATATAAATTGTATGTTTATTAGTATTCTTTATATAAATTGTATGTTTATTAGTATTCTTTATATAAAATTGTATGTTTATTAGTGTTCTTTATATAAAATTGTATGTTCATTAGTATTCTTTATATAAATTGTATGTTCATTAGTATTCTTTATATAAAATTGTATGTTCATTAGTATTCTTTATATAAATTGTATGTTCATTAGTGTTCTTTATATAAAATTGTATGTTCATTAGTATTCTTTATATAAAATTGTATGTTCATTAGTGTTCTTTATATAAAATTGTATGTTCATTAGTAGTATTTATATAAATTGTATGTTTATTAGTATTCTTTATATAAATTGTATGTTTATTAGTATTCTTTATATAAAATTGTATGTTTATTAGTGTTCTTTATATAAAATTGTATGTTCATTAGTATTCTTTATATAAATTGTATGTTCATTAGTATTCTTTATATAAAATTGTATGTTCATTAGTATTCTTTATATAAATTGTATGTTCATTAGTGTTCTTTATATAAAATTGTATGTTCATTAGTATTCTTTATATAAAATTGTATGTTTATTAGTGTTCTTTATATAAAATTGCATGTTCATTAGTATTCTTTATATAAATTGTATGTTCATTAGTATTCTTTATATAAAATTGTATGTTCATTAGTATTCTTTATATAAATTGTATGTTCATTAGTATTCTTTATATAAAATTGTATGTTCATTAGTATTCTTTATATAAAATTGTATGTGCGCATGCCCTGGTCTAATTAAGATGCTTTGAAAGTGGGCCCCCCTTATGATTAGTAAATTACGGGGTGATCGTTCAGTTCAACTTACCTATCCGGGTGAACACTGCACACAATCAAAATATTGTTGGCGGCTGCAATAAAGCTTCGTTGATAAACATTATCTATTGGACGTAAAATACACGTAACAATGTCAAGCATCGGAGAAAATGTAAAATATTGCACGAGAATATAAAATACTGCGTGAAGATGTAAAATACAGAATACTGCGTCAGATTATTGCGTCAGAATGTAAAATATTGCATGAGAATGTAAAATATTGCATGAGAATGTAAAATATTGCGTGAGAATGTAAAATATTGCGTCAGAAATAGAGAATAATACATGGATGTGCGGAAATATGAAATTTATTTCGAGTGTTGACCAGGACATCTCACGAGTGAGCGAAGCGAACGAGTGACATATCCTGTTCAACACGAGAAATAAATTCAATATTTCCAAGCATCCATGTATTGTTCTGTTTATTATATAAAACAATTGTCCTATATTGCCTTGCAAAAATTGCATTAAACTATAATGCTGATTCAGCGATAATTGTTATAAATAATTATCGATTATCATAAATAATCGCAGATGTGAGATTATCACTTTTATTAGTGGCGGAAAAATCAATAAAACATTCTATTTTATATAATAATGTAAAATATTGTACGAGAATATAAAATACTGCGTGAAGATGTAAAATACAGAATACTGCGTCAGATTATTGCGTCAGAATGTAAAATATTGCATGAGAATGTAAAATATTGCGTGAGAATGTAAAATATTGCGTGAGAATGTAAAATATTGCGTCAGAATGTAAAATATTGCGTGAAGATGTGAAATACAGAATACTGCGTCAGATTATTGCGTGAGAATGTAAAGTATTGCGTGAGAATGTAAAATATTGCGTCAGAATGTAAAATATTGCGTGAGAATGTAAAATATTGCGTCAGAATGTAAAATATTGCGTCAGAATGTAAAATATTGCACGAGAATATAAAATACTGCGTGAAGATGTGAAATACAGAATACTGCGTCAGATTATTGCGTCAGAATGTAAAGTATTGAGTGAGAATGTAAAATATTGCATGAGCTAGAATGTAAAATATTGCGTGAGAATGTAAAATATTGCGTCAGAATGTAAAATATTGCATCAGAATGTAAAATATTGCATATGAATGTAAAATATTGCGCGAGGATGTAAAATACTGCGTGAAAATGTAAAATATTGCGTGAGAATGCAAAATACTGCGTGAGAATGTAAAAATACTGCGTTAGAATGTAAAATATTGCGTAAGAATTTAAAATATTGCTTCAGAATGTAAAATATTGCGTCAGAATGTAAAATACTGTGTGAGATTTGAGAATGCAGCATACGTGTGGACCTCGGTGTGGACGTATCTTATCCTCTTGACGCATGTGATTAAATGTATTGGCTTACGAATGTATTGGAGCATTTGTTCAAAGCTATATATTGTCCAATACATTCGTAAGTCATCCACTCAATTGCTGCGCCAGAATGAGAAAATTCAACGCGGAAATGGCCAGTTTAAATTGAATGGGCCCTTAATGTCCTTATAATAAACCATTATTTGCTCTACTACACGATCGGAAATGGCGCATAGAAAATTGGCCACTTTCATGGGGAAGTTCGCAGTCCACGTGCGTGCTGGCTCAAGTGAGTTGTCGGCCGTGTATTGATGACGTTTACACGCAAGATATTCGTTCTACGCATGCGTAGCTAATACGGGTCAGCCCGTATTTCGCGAGCCTCGACAGCCGCCATTACCGATCGTGCCTACAGTGCACCCAATGATGACGACTTTAACGTCATTTGCAAAAGCCCAATAGGCAGTTAGACAGAAAAATATCAGCCTAGTCCCGTCGTTCTAAAGCACGCGCGTATTTGATGAGACTGGTACCTAGGTTTGACGTCACCGCTCTAGGGCATAAGGCGCCCATGCTAGCGTGCAAATATTAAAACAGCGAAGATAGAGAGCCTGGGACTAGGATGGAAAAATATAACTTACAGGTTGGAGAAGCTCCGTTCTGGCAACCATACATTGCTAGTCGAATGGCAGCACCAACAGGGCTTTGCTTCTGAGGGTGGATACGCACAGATAGGGCTATAATGGCAGGTTCCATTATGATAAATAATTTGCTGAAGCCATCCTTGTTTGCTTCAAATTCCTGCAAAGCACAGATGGATCTAGACTCAATGTAAGTTAAAATGTGGTAATAACGTCCAGTCAATGTCCGGTCATTCGTGGGGCAAAAAGTGAGTCAAAGTTCCAAGCCCCTGCGCGTTTTGCAGGTAGGTTTCAGTCTCCCACAAAATGTTTTTTTCCACGGCCACCGGTCTTGACAGCTCTGTTGCTTGAGAGAACTGCGAAGGCTCGAAAGAAGGTTTGAAAAAAAAATTTATTCAATCATTTTACCACGCTTTGCTAAACGTGCATTTTAAATTTTGATTGGTTGTGCTATGCTGTCGAACTAATTAATATGCAGTCATTGTTTATTTGTTGCTATACGTGTACGAAGTTTGTCAGTCAAGAAATTAAAATCAAACGTTTCGTTATAATATAAACCATATATTTAGAATTTCGTTACTCCGAAGAGGAAACAAAAAATCAACAGTTAGTATAGAATACGCCGTTAGTACCAGTTTCATGTGTCGTTTTGTTTAAAATAGCTTTCTCACTCTTGTTCTCACCTTTTCGGCTGGCTGTTTTCACAGTCCTAGCCAGCAAAAGGACGTCTGTTACCTCAGCCTATTTTCATCCCTAGCTTAATTTACTGTATAGTTTCGGACTGCTATACAGTAAATAAAACAAGAACAGCACTGCACAACAATGGGAAACCATTAAATACACGTTTAGCCTGACAAAATGATTTGATAAATATTTTTTTCAAACCTTTCAGTTCGAGCCTTCGCAGGTCGCTGTTTATACCATAGAGATCATACAAATACTAGAGGGGGCATTGGCGGGAAAATTTGGTAACCACATGCTAGACCCAGTCCTTTGCCAACCAACGCGCCTAATGTTTGCCTCCAAAAAAATCCAAGATGGCGGCGTTCAATTGGTTACCCGCGGTTGACTGAAGTTAAGATAGGATGCCCCCTCTAGTATTTATATGATCTCTGTTGTTTATACGAATTAACGTTCGCGGCAAGATTGTGGGAGCGTGGAACTCTGCCTGAATGGCTAGCTTACGCATGTAATTAACAAAGAGTACGCCTGGGGGAAACACCGCTGCCAAACGTTTGCGTATGCGTGAATTCGCTAGAATAAATATCAAGAGAAGCCGTGGCGACAACAACCAGATAGCGAAGACTAAGTAAGACTCAACTATTCATTTGTGTTTTAAAAAAAGGGTAAAGAAAATTACGAAGGGGTAAATTCAGAATATGTTACAATATTGACAAAGAAGCCATGCACAAATTATCTACCTTATCTTTTCGGTAGTATGCTTATAATTTTAACTTTTGTGTCGGACCCTCGGACCAGTCCAAATATTTCAGTGTTTTCCCGCTCTTTTTCTGAGGACGAGCTCGGACGTCGCGCATGCGCAAAACGTTTGGCAGCGGTGTTCCTGGGGGATGGGTCAGTTATATATAGGCACTTCAATTTTATACAGACAATATGCTTACTTTTGGTTTTCCAAAGTGCAGAACATATTTCCAGAAAACACCGTCTTGACTGTACGACATGTAGAAAGTCTTAACAAATTTATAGCCTTGTCCCTTGATTCTAATTCTGCTTAGGGTCGTTGTTTTCCCAAAGTTTACTTGAATGAAATCATCAGCCAGACGGACGGTAGAGTTTCCCCACGGTTGCCAGCCGTCCGTGACCTGCTCCTTCACGGCTTGTTCTGGTCCGCAGCAAGGAAGCACTGCAGAGGATGCTCCCACTTTGATAGATTCAGCAGACGTAATGTCATCATCACACACGTCTACATCAAACCAAAAAAAAAAAGATCAGGTATTTCACATATTAATTCGTTTTCACATATTATATTATTATATTAAATAGAGTGTTGATTTTCCCGCCACTAATAAAAGTGATAATCTCACATGTGCGATTATTTATGATAATCGCACATGTGACGATTATCGCTGAATCAGCATTATAGTTTAAATGCAATTTTTGCAAGGCAATAGGACAGAGTTGGAAAAAAGCTGCGGGTATGCGGGTACCACCCGGAGGAAGGTTTACTTTAGTGAGGAAGGTTTAAAGTGAAAACACGTGAAACAACACATTCGGTAATCTGAGAAAGTTACAATTGATCAAGCAAGGTGTCGAGAAGAAATGCGATTTGTAGCAAAACTTTGGTCAACCAACAATTATGCAGCACTGGCAGTGGCAGCAGTTACATGTGTGAGACATGTACACTGATGTCTGCTGTGATGTCTGTATCTTCGCAGCAGTCGAGGGTAGTTGGCAGGCTATCAGTCAGCAGCGGTCAGTTATTAGTAGCTATTGTAGTATGCCAAAGCTTACCTAGGAAAACCAAGGTACTGTAAAAGTCACGCTAGTATTTATGAACGTTGCAAAATACAAAATTCTCGCTATATATTTTGAGGAAGGTTATCAAACTTAAAAACCCATCCGGAGGAAGGTTGAATACTTTTTCCAACTCTGCAATAGGACAATTTTTTTATATAATAAACAGAACAATACATGGATGCTTGGAAATATGAAATTTATTTCCCGTGTTGAACAGGATATGTCACTCGTTCGCTTCGCTCACTCGTGAGATATCCTGGTCAACACTCGAAATCAATTTCATATTTCCGCACATCCATGTATTATTCTCTATTTAATAGTTTTTTGTTTTTATCAGTTCAAAGTTATTTACAAACAGAATGAATAAAATATAAAAGTGTTAAAACATCAAAGAGGTCAGAAAGATATTTTGTACATGTTATGATATTTCAAAGATGCTATGGTTTAGCTATTCTAAACCACAGCATTCTTTATCACGATTCCTCGACGGGTTGCTTAAAATATTGGTTTTAAACATCGAACAACACATAAATGTGATGTTATACTTAAGGTAATGACTCTCACTTTATGTAGAATTTCGCGTTATCAAAAGCTAGCTAGTGAGCATGGGCGCGACTGAGCCCACAGTCAAGTAAACATATAGGACAGAAAAAGGTCGGCGGTCGCTACCATGAGAGAAAAGCAAGACCCATATTTCGGTTATACGTCGGGTAAGGCTTTCATGAAGTACTTGGGTTATGTAGGACATGGAATTATTACCCATATTTCCGTCATCTTTGTTGGGTAACCTTTTTGACAGAATCCGCAGTTCAGTTATATATAGGTCAGTGGTCTTTACCTTTATTTGCGTAAATTTTGATTGGCAAGTGCAGGGTTTCCTTTTGTTCAATCGTCTTTGGACAGTTGTTCTCATCGTTTGTGTCGTATTTGAAACCGCCATAAATGTTTGCATATACGAATTCTCCTTGTTCCGTCAAACTGGTTGTCGAGACTATGTTAGCTTCCCAATGCTCACCAACCGCTAACGGCTCGCTTAGCTGAACAAATAAAGAAAATAATAATGTAACAGATATTGTAGGTACAGTGCCACAGTGGTTAGCAGCGGCACGTGCCTTTCACCTCGTCAAGCTCGTCATTCTCTATTTTTGTAACAGTTTAGCTATTTAAGCCGATTCGTCGTAAATATTCACTCTGAAGATGTTACTGATTAGGTAACGAAACTTTACCTTTAATACGATTAGGTAAGATTGTATATATTATGTGTTAATTATGCCTTTACTTAAAGCTATTTGCTGGGCTATCGTATTTTTAGGAGCTGCCAAGCCCGACTATTATGACGTAAGCTCTGGGACTGCACCCAGAGCTTACGTCGGAATAATCGGGCTCGACAGCCGCTGGGTGCAGTCCCAGAGCTTACGTCATAATAATCGGGCTCGACAGCCCCTAGCTGGGTGCAGTCCCAGGGCTTACGTCATAATAATCGGGCTTGGCCGCCCCTGGGTGCAGTCCCAAGAGCTTGGTGCAGTCCCAGAGTTTACGTCATAATAATCAGGCTCGACAGCCCCTGGCCGCCGCCCAATCGCAACGAGTTCATAGACACTCTAATAAGGCTATCTTTACACGGTACCGGACGAATTCGAGACCGGTTTTGAATTCGTCCTATTTCGCCGTGTAAACAGGCGAAACCGTACTAATTCGAGACCGGTTCCGAATTCGTCTGGTACCGTGTAAACGTAGTCTAAAGGGCTGATTACATGAGCCCGCCGTGTCACGAAATTCTTTTCTCGGCCGCAAAAGGAGATTTGAATTAACGTTTAGATTTGTTTACATCTAAACTAAACCAATTATTTGTAAATTTAGTTTGTGCGAGTTTTAAAACCACAGTAGGATCCTAATCAATCGCGTGAACCCAGTTAACCGGGCTAGCCCGGCTCATGTAATCATGCAGCCCCTAAATGGACAACAAAGCATGTTTTCTACTTACCACTACTCGTATTGTATTGCCTTCACGTAACAGAGGAATTTTACTGGAGATCGTGTTCGTCAGATAGGAAGGCACTGACAACGTAACTATTATATTGGTCGCAGGTGATTTTGAGTCCAAGAGATGATAAATGTGCACGGTAAATTCTACCTTCGTTCTGAAACAAACATGTAAGTTAAAAAAGAGGGCAAGTAGGCTCGTAGGCAATGTTTTGCCAAAGCGAAAGGATGGTGAACTACCAAAATGTTTGAAAGTGTCAGTTTAACAGAACACTTTAAGAGCCTGGCAGGGGCATTCATCAAACATTTCAAGAGAATCCAACGTATATATATATATTCTTCCAGCTATATATGAACTCTCGAAATTTCCCATGGCTAGTTCATCAGTTCTAGAGGTCCTAGAGAAATTTGTGCCCTCGGTAATAATGCTTTATGACGCACGCAGATGGACAACTATATGCATAAGAACAATGGATTTCAGCATCAGTGATTCACCTACGGGGGAGCACGGGTGGCGGGTGATGTTAGCGCGCTGCCTCTCACCAAAAAGTTAAGCCCGGTTAGACGGGGTTATTGGGGGGGAATGGTGGTGCGTTTTGGTGTTTATGTAGTTGGTATAAGTCTAGTTGATTCATATATTTATGTATTTTTAATTTCTACGGGGGAGCGCCTCGCATGGGTCCTCGAGTCTCGTTCGCGCTCTTCCCATGTGGATATTAGTATATTATTATACATCCATTAAAGTTGTTAAAAAAAAAAAAAAAAGTACTTGGATGGGTGACCGCTTGGGATTGACCCCGTTGTTGGGCTTGGACTCGTGTGAGTAGAGTTGTAGTTGATCTCTCCTGTGCTTCGAGGGTTTTTCGCCGGGTTCTCCGGTTTTCCTCCCTCCATAAAATCAACACCTAACATCTTAGCTGTGATCCGTGGTCTGAACTGTGTCGTTGGTGGCTGCCTGGAGCGCCTTTGATATGCCTCGACACGGCCACGTTGATCTGCGTCCTTCGCAATTCAGCCGCTGGGTGCATGTAAGGATGATTAGCCCCCAGTCCTTTATCCTTTATCCTACGTACGTCATAAGGCATTGTTACGGCCAAGAAGCCAAAGTTCCTTCAAAAACGAACTAGACATGGCAAACTTTGAGAGTTTATAACTCCAGAACTATACGTGAGACTCTCTTGAAATTTCTAGTTGATGCTTCTGCCATCATTAAAACAAAAAAATACCAACCAGTTTTTCACGTCCTAGACATTTTAACAAAATACCGATGTTTCTAGCGGAGCCTTTCATCCCACATTTTATATTGCAGTGTTTAATTTGTAAACTCACGCGTGCGCAAACGTTTGCCAGCGATGTTATACGTAGGGGAATGGGGAGAAGGGAGGGTGGGTTGTGAACATAGTTGTGACACTTCTCTGCCACCAATCCGCCATTAGTAAATTACTATGCAGGTGACTCTGTGCAAACCTTTACGCGACTAGTGATGTGTGAAGTGATGTTGGGCAACCCCACAGTCATCCATGCACAGTATATGGTTCTCTCATATATATATATATATATATAATCACAAGAAAACTTTTATATATATATATATATATATATATATATATATATATATATATATATATATATATATATATATATATATATATATATATAAAGAAAACGTTGCAAAAAAACTTTTTAATCCGACGTTTCGGGGCGAGCCCCTTCCTCAAAGTTGTCACTAAAGTTACAAATTTTATATCCTACAAATTATAATTTTATATTTGCAAAGTTTTCTTGTGATTATATGTATAACTGATGTTTTACTTTGCTGGTCAAAGTTGGTTCGTTATATATACAGACAGACAGACAGACAGACAGACAGACAGACAGACAGACAGACAGACAGACAGACAGACAGACAGACAGACAGACAGACAGACAGACAGACAGACAGACAGACAGACAGACAGACAGACAGACAGACAGACAGACAGACAGACAGACAGACAGACAGAGAGAGACAGACAGACAGACAGAGTTCACTGCTGGTACAGGCATATACAATTGACTTACTTCGTGGGTGTTTCGCCAGTTTGAACAAATAGTTTGACACCAAGCCTAGCAGATCCAGGTTGTATATCTGCCTTGAACGACTTTCCAATAATCCAAATTGATTCGTTTTGATACTCCATACCAAAATACAGCCAAAATATAGCACCGGAGGTAACATTGGGGTGCTTGAGAAGACGCGACTGTACTTGCACCACCACCTTGTCACCGCTACTTACCGTACGAACGGACGACAAACGACTGGCATTCCCGAAATCAATGGAAGCTTGGCTTCTAAGCAGGCTGCTGGTGTCCTCTTTGCTGTAGGTAACAACCGGTGTTGACGCTTCCAGGTTCGCACCAATGCGGATAACTTCAATTTTTTCGATGTTAAATATCGGGGTTACATGATACGGTAAATTGACGTAGAAGCTAAGTGGAGTGGAGTCTGAGATGATAAAGTGCGCATTGTAGGTGATGATATCGCCTGGAGCGACCGTAACCTGTTTAGTACCAACTGATTTGAGAGAAAACGAGAACGCATCGACCTAAAAATAGAGTCGAAATGAATTATGTATATACAGTGGCGTAGCCAGGGTCTTGGGTTTGGGGGGGGGGGCGGTAACCTCGTTCTCCTAGGGAGGTCCGGAGGCATGCTCCCCCGGAAAAGTTTGTATTTCTAGGGTCTCTGAAACACTATTTACTGCATTTTAAGGCAAGTATTTAAGAGTAATCCGAAAGCCTTAAATTACATAATTTTGTTAAAATCAAACCAGAACATAGAATGATACGCATCAGAATATCTTTAGATTTATTTATAAACAAGTCGTAAATGTAAAAACAGGTTGGAGTCATTTTGTATAGACCCTTAGTATTGTAATTTATAGCATATGCATGCCTGCAATATATATAACACATCACTATCTACTCACTTGGACTTAAAACAACTGTACCCCCCCCCCCCCCTACAAGTTTCTCCACGGATTTAAACTTTTCACGAGAACGGTCTTGGAGACCATTGGGGGGGGGTACCCCCCAATATTGCCCCCTTGGCTACGCCACTGTGTATATACCCCTACTGTGCCCAGGTAGTTGACATAGCTTAACGCTACTCTGGCTTTAAAGTTTTTTTGAACGCAACTTAAAACGTTACTGTTCATGAATCGACGTTTCGACACTCCGATCTAGTGCCTTCACCCGGAGTGATCGTTGTGAAGAAAGATCCCATATTTATACTCTCAAATAGGACCGATGATGATGTTATCTATCAACAAGATGCATGCAATAGCTTCTATGGGGTAATAGACCAATGTTATCCCGGTTCAGTAATGAGCGTGGGCGCTATTAATATATATGCCAAACTTACAAACAACGTCTGTGATGATACCGTGATTAGTGGATTCATGTCGTTAACTATGATTCACGCAATCTCATGGCTTAGTTCGGCACGTAGTTGCAAAAATTGTACCGTCATCAAAAATTATATGAATTACGGAATCAGGTCCGTGCGATTGCGCATGACCAGGAATGTTGGAGGGCTGACGAACGAACGAACGAACAGGCGAACGAACGAACGAACGAACGAACGAACGAACGAACGAACGAACGAACGAACGAACGAACGAACGAACGAACGAACGAACGAACGAACGAAGGGGAACGAACGAAGGGGAACGAACGAACGAAATTATTTTAACCATTTGCTGCACGACTTTCCGAGGCGTTTCCCTTTAACGAGTACAATCGTTTGGCCTTCATCTGGCGTTAAGCCGGTTTTCCACTAGGCGACTTTTTTCGTGCGAAGCGACTTTTTCTTTTGTCTCATGAGCTCTGAGCTGGAACTAATCAGAAATCTATTGAATTCGAACAAAAGAAAGTCGCTTCGCGCGAAAAAAAATCGCCTAGTGGAAAACCGGCTTAAGACAGGGTGAAAAGATAAAGTTACCTTACAACAACATTGCGCATGAAAGGTACGGTTAATCAACAGTGTGTTGGCGGAATATTTTTACCTTTAAAATAGCGGCATTTGAATGCTACGATAGCGTCGTCCCAACGTTCTACCCTCATCTTGCACCATTTAGAATTAGCGGCAAATCGTTTTCAAATTAAATAACATTATTTCAGCTATTTCTGCATGCGTTGGTCCTTAAGTCGTTTTCAAGGTGAACGCGATTTCGGTTGGGCTGTTGGAACGTCGCATTTAAGACTGATAAACTTAGCAGAGATCTAGGAAAAACGTACAAAAGTCTTACCTGGGACAGAAACTGTAGTGTTAACAGTAGACAGATTGCTATGCGATTCATTTTGACACACAACTTTGCAAAAACTTCTACAATACAATCTTCCTCGACCTTCTTTTTTAGGTGTATTTCAGACCAGGTGTTGTTGTGTTTGTCGACTAATGCATTGGTCTGCTATCTGTTGCTAGTCTGTGACACTCTGTTACTAGGAACTGTGGTTACGAAAAAACCCGCAATCTGCGAGTGAAGACGAAACGTAATATTAAGAATGGCACTGAAAGGTTTTTACAAACAAGAGAGCGAAATACATTTCGCTACAGACGTTATATTTTCGCCGTCATGAAATTTATGATTGCAAAAACAAACTGTAACGGACAAGTAGATCGACGTAAGTCAGGCAATGATTTCTAAGCAAGCAACGTATTAAAAATATCTTTCATTAATCAATTATGTAGTTACCTGCTAAATTGTGGTTGTTACATGTGAATAATTGAATTGGTGTGGTTTATCACACGTGACTTATAGTGACCAATCGCATTTCAGCTTTGATTTGCTTGTAAACTCAACAAAAATAGCTTGATTCGCACATAAAAACTCCTTGCGACGCTGAACATTTAATGTTAGGGGTATGTCAGTGATTTTGGCTCTGAATGAAAATATTTCACCCCACTCCTGACGTCAGAGACCATCTCATTTACATATCGAATAAATTGAAATATCTTGAAAACGCAGAAAGATACGAAAAAGTTGTAAAGGATCTTCTATTACAATTTTATGAGTTCTTTCAAATTAGACAAACTTAATTTTTAATGCCAATGCCCTTTAATAAGTATTTTGATGCCAAGTTTTCTGCCTGGTACGTTGATCCAAAAAGGATTGGTCACTATTTGTTTGTAGATCGTTAATAAAGTGTTTATGAACGGAAAATTAAGTCTGTCTCATTTGAAAGAACAAAGTAACATCTTTTGCAATTTTTCGTTGTTGAGATATTTCACGTTGTTTGATATGCAAATTAAATGTTTCGCGTCACACTCTGTTCCGACTGACCGACTCTGCTCCTGTAGCTACAGAAAGACATCTCCCAGCAGGGAAGTGGAAAACCAGCTTGACAAATTTGGTAGTGCAAGTATAATATGCATGTACGTGTGCAAAGAATTATGGGAGAAGAGCGAACAGCCCTTCTTCCATCAAATAAACTGTTTTTTAAAACCGTCCGTTTTTTAAAGTCCTCTTCGGGTCACATTAGCAAGAGGAATTGCAAGGACTCTCTCCTCCGCAGAGGTTCCGGAGATCGGCTATGTCGGGGATCCTCGGAGATGCGTCGAAATCGTCAGCTGTCCAGCTGACGCCTCCGAGCATCGCCGACGACCCCCGAAACCTCCAATCTACGAAATTTAACCTCTGTGGAGGAGAAGTGAAGAAACATGGCACAGTGTAACACCCCTGCTCGTGTAACTGCAATGCAGGAGATATAGGTCCCCATATAGCCGTTGCGAGACAAGTTAAACGTGATGCAATTAGCGCCTCGACCCTGCAGGTTAACTGATATATCAGCATATCCTCTCATCTAGAATTCAGGATTATCTTGAATTGTGAAATGGTCTAGAATTCAAGCCATAATCCTGAATATTAAATAATTAAATCTCAACTCCCCACCCCAACCCCAACCAGCAACCCTAAATCTAACCATAACCCCCTGGTGGCCCTAAACCTAACCACAACCACAGAACATATGCACAGGTTACAACTATACAGTTCCATCAATTTTGTCAAGAATCTTGTTCAGCTATGAATACAAGATTGTTACAAGTACACAGTTGCATCATTGTTTTTTACCATAGTACAGTAGCTATAGGCATTAAAGATACATGCACGCCTGGGCGTGCCTATTTTTAGGTACTTACATCGAGTTCACTAGCCTGATTATCAGACGGTATTGGAGTGAACGAACAGCATACCGTCTGATAATCAGGCTACGAGTTCACTGCCAGGAACTGGCTGAAATGTCAGTTTGGTAGATGGAAACGAGTCTAGCATTTGTTTGATGTGGTGACCGCACACCGTGAGGTATTTCGACGCCATTGCTTCATGATAGGCTAGCCTAGTTTCTAGGCCTTCCTCGGTTGACACGTTTCGGAAGTAGGTCGAGCTCACTCCAAAATTAAGGATTAGCCTTAATTGTCAATTCGCCTAGAATTAAGGATAATCCTTAATTTTAAATGAAAACTCATCCCCATACCCCAACCCCGAACCACAACTCCCCGGAAACCCTAAACCTAACCACAATCCCCCGGTGGCCCTAAACCTAATCACAACCCTCCGGTGGCCCTAAACAGATATCAAGCTGTGATCATACGTTCATGGAATGAATAGATGACGCAAAGTTAAAACAAACTTTCCGTGAAGATTCAGTCTTCAGTCAACTTATTACTTAGTATAGTTAAAGTTTAGGAATGTTTTTTTGTGTTTATCGTAGTGAACATCATAACGCGCGTAACTATAGGACTAGGCTGTATAGTGTCACGGTAATGACTCCATCTAGAGAGAGCGTTTTGAAGTGAAGACTTAATTTAACCTCCAGATGCTTTGACTGTCGTATAATCAAGCTTGCGGAACTGCGGAACAATTGTGTCTTTTATTAGAAACTGCGTGAGGTACATCTTTTCAGTTCATTATGAAACTTCTGTGTTTTCCTATGCAGCTATCCCAAATTTTACATTAAGAGTAACCGGTTTCAGAACCTTCTATATATTGCGGTCGTTTTGTGTTTTGTTGCTTCCTTTCAAAATATTTCTTCATAAGCTAAGTTTTTCAATAACTCTTACTTTATGCAAATTGTAAGAGTATTAAATTAGAACATAGGCTAATGCAAATTTTACCATGCCTGCTGATAATCACTAGCAAGGATTGGGTCACGTCATTACTAGTCAGTCTTTTGCTAGTGGTTGTGCCTACTTTCAGTAACGGCAAACGCAAAGAGTCTTAAGCGGTATCGGTGTGGAGATGGAATTGTTAACATTATTAAAAGTTGCTGTTTTGCTAGTGTTGCTTTTATTTGGACCACTCGATCGCAAAACAATAATAGAAGTTTTTCTTCAACTCCTTGCAAACGATGTATACGATTCCGCCAAAAATTCTCCGGACTCCGCCAAAAGTTCTCCCGACACCACATTGCCAGCAGTGAAGATTGTTCGAGATCCTCCGCACCACAAGTACATTGTAATCAGAGAAAAGGAGTTAAAGGATTTGAAGGAACTATTTGATGGATTTCCTAATCACAATAACACAGTAAACGGTGTTTATCTATTTGGAATTCCTGGTTCTGGGAAAACAGAGATTGCTCGACAGTATGGAAATTTTGTTTACGAAAAACATGGCGTCTCCACTGTTATTACGCTGAGCGCTGAAAAACTAGAAGACTTCAGGCAGGATTTAGTTGAAGCTTTAATAGAAATAGAAAAGTCTAAACTAACAATAGATCAAATTGACTCCATGGGACGGTGGCCAAATGATCCCCAAATTAGGACGAGCTTTCTTATGAATACTAAGCTTCGACAATCATTACAGAAACGACCTGGTTGGTTGTTGATTGTAGACAACATAAGAGACCCAAATATCACACAGAACGAGCTTTACAAAGAGCTGCCACGGCCAGGCCGAACAGATACGTGGGGAACTGGAATGATGCTAGTAACAACACAAGTCCCTCTATATCGTGAGGACAGCACGCATGTCAGAATAAAAAGAACTAATGATGGATTGACTTTGGACGACGCAACGACGTTCCTGTGTGGACTGGTAAATAAGAACAAAAGCTCACGTGTCTGTGATAAGGAAGTTGCAACAGATATTGTGATTGAACTCGAGCGTCTTCCTCTATCTATTTTTGCAGCCGGTATTTATATCGAAAGCAGCATGTCGATGAAATCTGATGGATCGTACAATATTGACAAATATTTAGCAGAGCTGAAAAGCTGGGGGATTCCACATGGGCAAGACTTAAAACCTACTGAATCTGAATATAAGCTTTCAATGTTGGCTGCTTTGCAACTAACTATCAACCAAACTATAATTGTTAATTCAGAGGAGCTGCCAGCTGATGTTTTTCTCGATTTTATTGCGTTAATTGGCTATACTGCCGGAGAAGCTACTGAAGGCACTATATCGTCTTTACACGTAGAAAATTATATTAAAATGAGAGGACGTGATCCAAAACATTTTCCGACGTTGAGAAATTTTCCTTTGGTAGATTTTTGGGAAGAAAAAAAACGTTTTCGAGCCCATCAAGTTGTTAGATACGCATTCAGATCAGCATTAGAACGGAGTGAGATGGACTTGTTGCTATATACCTTCGGAAATATTTCACATTACTTTGCCACTGTACACAAAAGCAACCCGGAAGATTGGAAAATTTTTGAAGCCTTTGTGCATTTTGTTGAGAATTTACCCAGTTCATATTGCCATCTAAATTTATGCATTACTCCATCGGAAGAAGATCTCGACGATCTAATTTCTCTATTTTTTGGACATTTTGATGCGGATTTTGTCACTAACCCGTGCCTGTCAAAATCCTCGCTTCCATCGCTATCGTTAAAGTGCCTATGCAATGGTTGGGGATTTTACATATTTAGGATATTTGGAACCTTCTGAGAAGATTCGTAATATATCTTCCTTTTCTAAAATTTCATCTTCATGGACTTTTTGGCTGTTAAAGTTGACGGAAGTGACGTCAAAGGAGGAATCTGCAAAGTGGTTTCATATAGACAAATTCCTCTTTTGACGTCACTTCCGTCAATTTTAACAGCAAAAAAGTCCACGAAGATGGAATTTTAGAAAAGGAAGATATATTACAAATCGTCTCAGAAGGTTCCAAATATCCTAAATATGTAAAATCCCCAACCATTGCATAGGCACTTTAACGTTCTGCCTTGTATTAGATACATTTTTAGTCCGACTATGCAATATCCGACGAGACAATCTTAAGCGTGTGCCACCACTTATGTTATTTAAAGGGTATCAATATTTGCATTTGTGCTATAAAGGGCAGTATGAAAAGCAAAGCATAGTTGCCACTAGAGCCATAGATGTGATTAAGGAAGTAGCAACTGAACATTTTGAGCTACACACAATAGCTGTATCAACGTTTATATTAAAGGGAATCCACCAAGATCCTCAAAACAAAGATGAAGTGTTTCGTTCTCTCCTATGTTCAAAGAATGCAACAGATATGTATTTTAGAGTTCGTGACATTCGGCGAGTCGTACATTATTTTCAAAAACTGTGTTTATCATTATCTGAATTCCACAAGAAGTTGATTCCCGTATTAAACCAGACAGACAGAATCGAAACAATGAGGCGAACACTGATTTCCATTTCAAAGATGGCTTCCACTGAAGTTCGCATAGAATGTGTAGCTACTATGTCACAGTGCTTTATTTTTTACTATGATGATAAAGCAATTACTTGGCACGACAAAAAAATGCCGAATGAACTTCACATAGGACTGGGAAGGTACTATCAGTTAAGACAGTATGGAATCAAACAAAGCTATGTCAGTGGAAAAAATCTTTATGGTGCAAGTAAGCAAGTTTATACAGTAAAGGACTTTGGTCCCAGTCTTATATTTTATATAGATTACGATATACGCATTGCTTTGAAAAATACTGAATTTGTTTTCAACAAGTATTTCGAGGTCTTCAATTACTTTATTCCAAGGCTACGAGAGTTTAACACAATACTGCACAGATTAATTTTCAGACAAGAAAATAGAGAGCGGGAAAACATCTGTCAAAATAACACGGCACTTAACAAACTGCAAGAAATACTTAAAGAACCGCAAACAGTTATCTCGAAGTGGCATGCATGGACGCCAAAGAGAATAAAATCGCCATTTCGAGATAAGATTTCATTGTTCAATGATCATTTGCTTTGCGTTTCTATCAACGACGAATTCCTTGTTGATTATAATACTCTAAATATAATACCTGACGACCCTGTCTATAACAGAATTCTTGATGGGAATATTAATAAAACAGATAGAATCCGTCGGTACGTTTACACTGATGCAATGGCTTTCTCTATTAGGGAACTTCTATGCTATCAACGTCCAGAAGAAGCAACAGAAATTTTATTGGAAATTTTTGATGCAATTATGTACGCTTTCCGGACAACGAGTGCCGATTAATGCCGGATCTCGAATTATAGTTTTTCTCCACAAACATTCCATTTCATGTATCATATAATCAAAAACTCGCTAGTAATGCGCATAATCACTTAGTCTTGATCTATTTTATATTATACAATACCCTGGTTGCTATGCGTGTTTTCATTGGTTGTTGCCCATGATCTATTAGAGGACAGACGCATGGTCACGTCAGATCACGTCAGCTGACTTGCCTTTTTCCTTCTTCATGTCCCAAAATCCGGCACGAGTTTCGACAAAGACCTTTTAAATTTGTATTGTATAAAACAAATAGATTCCATTTTTTTGTTGTCTGTTCAGTTATAGATGCACAGAGGACGTCACAACGTGGTAAGAACATCAGTGGCCACTTTTTTGTTCTTACCACGTTGTGACGTCATCTGTGCATCTATAACTGAACAGACAACGGCAAAATGGAATCTATTTGTTAACTAGATCTGAGACCTTAAACTTCACACTTGTGTAAAAATCGACGAGAATTAACCGTACCAAAAAAGATGGCAACTTGTACATTTAATTAACCACAATCCTTTGCGCATAGTACATATTGTTTCTGGTACAATTATCGGAAGATAAGGTTTTAAAATAATCAACTTTGGTTGGAATGAAGTTCTTGCTTACTTAATTCATGTTAACATGATAAACAATGCACGTGTTTAGTTAATATTTGAGCTGATTTGAGATCGCAAAGCATTGTGGGTAATTGTACCGCCGCCATCTTTTTCGGTACCGTCAATTCCAGTTATCATACTTGCGCAATCCTAGATCACAAGATTGCCAGAACTTCTGTCAGCTTTAAGTCAAGCTCGACTATATATATACCACACAACAAAAAAAGAAAACTTTATAAACTCCAGTTGATCAAAATCTCATTAATAATGCATTACTTGATCGAAGAAGGATTGTATATAGCTTATGTCTTGTTTTTTTTAAATAGTCCTAACAACATATTTTTGTAAATATATTATCTATATTAAAATGTAAATGTTTGTTAGACACGTGTAACCTATTAGTTATTGACTGCAAGATGTTGTGTTTTAATAAATAATCCGAATTCAAATCCCAATTGCAGTGACCTATAATTCATCGTTTGTATAGAAAAATGCAAAGCCATCCTCATTTTTAAAATGTCAATTAAAATAGTTAAATTACAAAAGATAAAAAACCCAACTTCTTGTCGACTAGAGGCGTTGCCAGCTTGTGATGACGTCACACTTTTGATGACGTCATAGAGTGGTTTCGAAGAGAAAAATGCCTAGTACTGCTGCACTAAATGAGAAACGACACGAAAATAACTGTAGCGGCGATTTCAGCTACTAAAGAGTAGAAGACCTTTTAGTTTTTATATCTTGAAAACACAGAAAGATACGAAAAAGTTGTAAAGGATCTTCTATTACAATTTTATGAGTTCTTTCAAATTAGACAAACTTAATTTTTAATGCCAATGCCCTTTAATGAGTATTTTGATGCCAAGTTTTCTGCCTGGTACGTCGATCCAAAAAGGATTGGTCACTATTTCTTTGTAGACCGTTAATAAAGTGTTTACTGTGAACGGAAAATTAAGTCTGTCTTATTTGAAAGAACAAAGTAACATTTTTTTCAGTTTTTCGTTGTTGAGATATTTCACGTTGTTTGATCGATATGCAAATTAAATGTTTCGCGTCACACTCTGTTCCGACTGGCCGAATCTGTTCCTGTAGAAAGACCTCTGCCAGCAGGGAAGTGGAAAACCAGCTTAACAAATTTGGTAGTGCAAGTATAATATGCATGTACCTGTGTAAATAATTATGGGAGAAGAGCGAACAGTCCTTCTTTCAGCAAATAAACTGTTTTTTAAAACCGTCCGTTTTTTAAAGTCCTCTTCGGGTCACATTTGCAAGAGGAATCGCAAGGAAGTGAAGAAACATTGAACAGCTGTAACACCCCTACTCGTGTTAACTGCAATGCAAGAGATATAGGTCCCCATATAGCCGTTGCGAGACAAGTTAAATGAAAAATTGCTTCGTCTAACACCGCCTTTATACTTTTCAGGTATTTCAAGTTTCTTCACGTGATGCAATTTAGCGCCTCGAACCCTGCAGGTTAACATATCAGCATATCCTCTCATCTAGAATTCAGGATAATCCTGAATATTAAAGAATTAAATCTCAACCCCCCACCCCAACCCCAACCAGCAACCCTAAATCTAACAACAACCCTCCAAGCCTTCGGATGAGAGAGGAGCATGGGGAAGACTGGAAGTCGCGAGATTGCTTGGGAAGACTGGGGAATAATTCAAAACAGTTTTCCAAGATGGCGGAAAAAAGTGATTTGGAAACGCGTTTGGATAATGTTCACGTTTCCAATGTTGCCAGTTGTGAAAATAAAGGTAAGATTAACGATATGTTTCTTAGAATAATAAAGAAAGATGGTGTAAACATTAAAAGCCAGCAACGGAACGAAACTGACTTAACGGTTGAAGAAAAAACCGGCATACTAAAAGACCTTTATGAGCGAAATCCTTGCTTGTTTTTGACGCGTTTTGGAAGCTGCCTCTCAGAAGAAGATTTGGAGTGTTTTTCTGCATTATCAGAAAGCTGCGATGTAGATTATACCACTAAAATGCTGAAAAAGAACCTCGTTGAAAGAAGTTCGGGTATTGAAGTAAAAAACAGAAGATACGAAGCATTGCAAAGACTTGAGAAAGATTCGAGTTATTTTAGTGAATATGAAATGAGGCAAAGGTGTCCGTTGTTCTATGAGAGGTATATTGGCCAGTACATGACGGACGAGGAGAAGTTGGAACGAGACGAGAAGCAGATGAGTGGTGAGGTGACCATGTCGTCTTTTATTTTTCAACAAATTGACCGCGAGTGGCTCGAGAAGCGAAAAGAAATGGAACAGGAGACAGAAGAGGAATGTATGGAAGAAGAGGAAGAAGAAGAGGAGGAGGAAGAAGAGGATGGGAAACAAACTGAGAATGTCGAGGAATTGGAAAATATTCCTTCAGGTATTGTACTTATGTGTATATAAAGAATAATACTTTAAAATAAATTAAATTAATAAAAAAAAAAAATTTAAAATACATGAATGTGTGGAAGTATAAAATTTATTTCAAGTGTTGACTAGGATATCTCACAAGTGAGCAAAGCAAACGAGTGAGATATCCTGTTCAACACGAGAAATAAATTTCATATTTCCAAGCATCCATGTATTTTTCTGTTTATTATATAAAAATTAGTCCTATTTCCCAGGGGTGTTGGTGGCACAGTGGTTGGTGCACGTGCCTTTCACCTCTGCGAGCTGGGTTCGATTCCTGCATGGTGCAGTTATCTGATTAAAAAAGCCTTCACCTTGGCCACATATGAAAAGAGTGCTTCCAGTTTGACTCTGGCACCAAACACCACAGGTTTCCTCTGGGTACTCCGGTTTCCTCCTGTAGTAACACTGGACCAATGAGGGTGGGCCCTTACTGGACCTCTGAGGATAACAGTTTAGATATAACTGATAGAGTTATCCAGTATAAATAAGGTTAGTTTAGTTCGTTTTTAGAGCAGCTAGTAAACTTTAATGCGTTTCATTGTAATTATCAACACATATGAGATTATCATGAAATAATCACACATGTGAGATTATCGATTTTATTAGTGGTGGAAACATTAATAAAACACTCTATTTTATATAATAAAACACTGCATTTTATAATAAAAAGTTATAAACTGTGCCAGTGACCCATTGCCTTTTGTTGTCATGTTTTGATTGCACCTCAAAATTTCCTTTAGAAACGCAAAACTTAAGTGATGAAGAAAAAGTGAATCTTCGACTGGAGTTTTTAAACGTCATGAGACAACACTTTCTAGAAGGCCGAGACAAAGACTTTGATTACTGTAAGGTTGACACAAATGAAGATTTTGACAATCTTAAGATTCTAGGTCAGGACAAAGAGGACAAATACTTTGACGAAGAAGAACCAGAGAATTTTAAGAATGGTGAAAACAAGCAAGAAATTATGTTAACTGACAGTGAAGACGATGACGATTACCTTAGTGACAAAATTTTACAAAAATGCTGCAAAGCTACAAGGTAATGGTGCCTAAAAATGTTAAGTTTGTTCCAGTGGCAAACTTGGAGCCCAAATGTACAGTAGATATCTATTCATTACATCAATAATATATATGATTATTGAAACTATTACTGATTGGATTTGTAACTTTAACTCTCCATCTTTAGCTCAATGGTTAGAACACATTAAATCAGTCATCAGAAGGTGCCAGATTATCAGAAACATGTATTTTCTAAGTACATGTATTTGAGGTTGACAAATGTTTACAGTCCTGGTAACCCATTTCCGCCTGAACCAGTTGCTTAAACATCCCATTCTAATGCCGAATGACTTTGCTGATCAAGGGAGCCACCACAGGCAGCAATATGTTTTTTAACCAGCAATGCTACCTAGCATGTTTGTGGGTTCTTTCTTTGATGAATAAAATTGTCTGGCATAGACAGAGTAAAAGAATAAAGGGGCCTTTTTTGAGTGGCTCAGGCAGGAATGGGTAATCACTTGTTAACCCATTGCTGCTTAGAATGACTGAGGGTTCTCCCTTTGATGAGTAAAATTGTCTGGCATTAGACAGTGAGAGTAAAACAATATTTAAAGGGGTTTGTTTTTGACTGGCTCAGTCATGGGTTAAAAACGTCCTTAACCTATCAGACAGTATTGTTGCCTGAGCCAGCCAAAAATGGCCTCTTTTATTCTGTCTAAGGCCAAATGATTGTATTTTTGCTCATCAAAGTGATTAAACTTAGGATAACCTCCAACATCCTAGGCAGCAATGGATTAACGTGTTACCATATTAAAAGCAACTATAAGTTAACATGTTTAAAATATATAGTACACAATTTTCCAGTGTCCATGAAAAGAAATTCTGAAATCATTTTATGGTGACAGTAACACTGTTTATACAGTACTTTCATGAAAATAATTAAACTGTTGTACATGGTACAAAAAAAATGCAGTTTTGCAAAAATACACTATTTACATAATTTGTTAATGGATATCTACAAATTACATGTATTTTAAAAGAGAATGATTACTTGGATTATTCTTAGTAATCATTTGTTTATTGGATGCAGAGTATTAGTATCTGTTATAATCTTGTTAGCAAAGGAACTTTTTTAGTGTTGCCAGTAGCCCAGTACTGTAATTCTTGGAGAAGGAAGGAACTAGCAGTTTTTCTCAGACTCTCAGTGTTCCTATATTCAAGAAAAGATCAGATTATCATTTGTCTAATAACAAAATTGCCATTTTTGTACAATATTTTTACATACTGTGTATGTATGTACATGTATAATTATGTATATTACTATATATATACTGTATATACATTGTTTATTATGGCCATAGGAAGGGAGGGCATGGTGCTGGTGCCCCAGTATAAGCCCCAGAAATAGGATGATACCCCCTAACCTTAAAATATTCATACAACATGGAGTCCCTTGGTCTTGTATCTGACATAGTGTTTCAAACACATATTTCTGGGAAGTTGTGTCTTTTTGGTAAACATCCAGTTAATTCCAGATTGCTAGTTGCTACAATACAATAATATTAACCCATTCCTGCCTGAGCCAGCCAAGAATGCATGGTCTTTATATTTGTTTTACTCTGTCTAACACGAGACAATTTTACTTGTCAAAGGGAGAACTATCAGACATCCTACGCAGCAATGGGTTTAAAGTTAATATTTTAGTAAACCACAGTTCTACCCTAATGCTAAACTTACAATTAACTGTGTTGTGATGTTGGTCAGTGCTGAACATGTATGAAGCGACATCTGCAACATCTGGTTCAGGTGTTAACCAATCTTTTGGAAGGCAGTTATAAATCCAAGGAAAACGAGAACCTATGTTAGCGATTCTGTTGATCCATTTTTTATATACGTTAAAGTGTAGTTAATGGGAACCACAAAGGAGTTTTAGTTGTGTAATGTTGTAAACCGAGGGAGAGATTAGAAGGGAATTTGAATAAGCGCAATTAGCCTCTGGCTATTTTGCGTATGAAAAAGTGACGCGGACCGCTGTTGGACATGCAGTGTATATATCATGCTTAAGAATCATGTGAAAAAAGAGTAACGATAAAAGATTTGTAACGTATAAGTAAAGTGCAGTCAGGATCTTGGGACACAACCCTGGACGCACGTTTCGACCTTCTGAATTGGTCTCATCAGCAGGGATTTGGGGTTGGAAGTCGATGTGATTAGGTAAATAGTTAGACAAGAATAATAACATAATAACCATAATAGAGATAAAGTGAGTGCTTACCGAACTTGTTGCTTGCTTTCTTATGGAAGCCAACGCGTCTCAGCATCACGGGTTTGGCAGAAATGTAAAGGGTGTCCTTGTCGCAGTGGATTAGCGTATCCAAGAAAAAATTGTGCTCCTCTGTCGTAAGTCTTTGGATGCGCAATGAGGGCGTACGTGTGTAATGGTAAGGTTAAGAGGGTTAAGTGTGTTGCGTCATTCGTAACCAGGTTGTAGCTAAAGGCGCGCGTGTTTACGTTGGGAGTTTAGAGGGTAGTGGGGATAAAGGGTAATCGTAGGGTCATGTAGGGATAACCATGTGTAGTGAAGGCTAATGGTTGATGGAGTGGTTATGAAGGTAAATTTGACATAAGAGTAAGGACGTCCTAAGAGGTAAGTGTTGCAAGTAGATTGTATTTTGGTATATAATTGAAATCGACTGATGTAAAAAGAAGGTGCAAAATTAATTAAGTGACCATTATATTTACAGCGAAGAGTGGATATAGGTACCAAGTATTGGTGACTTATATTATTAACTGAATTAAAATTAAAATTGAATGAAATGGTTTGAAGTAACTGTCCATCATAATGTGTCTGTTTGAGCGAAATATAAGACTGATAGTGATCCTTTCCAGAGTATATGTAGATAGTTCTTCCAGGCTGTTTGTAAAGATTAGTTTTTCCAGGATGCTATTAAATAGTTCTTGCAGGTTATTAATTTTGTAAATATTTCTTTCAGGGTGTTTGAGAATAGTGGTTTATGTTCTACATAGTGACTCGTAGGTGATCCATGTCTCATTTCCTCTGATGTTGATGGGAGGTTGGATATAGTTGTCCTTGAGAGACTTGAAGACAGTAGCTTGGGCAAGGTTAGATTGTACGTTCCACATTGGGTGGTATCGGTTCATATTGTAGTGGTAGACTGGTCACAGAGCATTTGGACAATTGACCAAGGTTAGTGTAGTAGTAGGGGTTATATTGTGTTGTTTTCAGGAGTGGAGTTGGTTTTTAGTTTAGCACGTACAAGAGAGTCTTTGAGGTTTTTGTTTTTTTGATATGCCACTATTGGAGCTTCTGGCCATAGAATGCTCAATGTGCAATCGTTCTCAATTAGGTGCCAATGTTTACGTAAAATTTGTCCTATGTGTGTAGTGTTAGTGTTGTAAGGGGTGGAAAAGATGGGGCTGTTAATGGATTTGTCAGATTTGTCTATGTGTAGTATGTCATGTTGTGAGTGTTGTGTGACTCGTTGGAATGCTTTGCAAATGGTGTCGCGTTTGTATCCCCTGTTAATTAATATAACAGAAAGATTGTTGAGTCGTTTTTGTAGTATTTCGTCATCTGTAATGATACGTCGATATCTGAGTGCTTGGCTGTAGATAATGCCTTCTTTGCAAGTGGGTGGGTGGGTGGAAGGAGTCATTGTGAAGAAGTAGAGTCCTGTCTGTAGGTTTGGTATAGAGGTCAGAACGAAGTTGATTGTTTTGGTTGATGTAAATAGTAGTGTCAAGGAAGTTAACTGATTTGTGAGAGTAGTCGTAGTCAAATTTGATGGTTGGGTGGAATGTGTTGAGATAGTCGAGGAATTGTAGAAGTGCTTCAATTCCATGCGTCCACAAAGCAAAAATGTCATCAATGAATCTTATCCATTCAATTGGAGTAAGACCATCAGGTGCATTAAGGAGCACTTGATTTTCCAGGACTGACATGAAAATGTTAGCATAAGTAGGGGCCATTGGGGAACCCATGGCTGTGCCATGTATTTGTAAGTAGTAGTCATTGTTGAAGGAGAAAAAGTTATTGTTAAGTATAAGTGAAAGTGTGTTGGTGATGTGGTCTATGTTGATGTCGGAAGTATAGTTGTATTCTTTAAGCATATCAATGCAGGCTTGAATGCCTTCATCATTTGGTATGTTAGTGTACAAACTTTTGACATCTATGGTGATGAGTATAAGTCCAGTAGGTAAGTTGTTGTTAAGGGAGAAAATACGTTTGAGGAAGTCAGTGGTGTCTTTGATGTAGGAGGGTATGTGGTGCAAAAGTGGTTTGAGGAGGCGATCAGCATACTGTGAGAGTCTTACTGTAGGGCCCCCACAACCTGAAATGATGGGTCTACCTGGGACGTTGGGTTTGTGTATCTTGGGGAGAAGGTAAAGTGTTGGTATGTTAGTGTTGTTTTGTGGGAGGAGGTATTTGTGTGTTGTGTCATCAATGAGTTGGTCGTTGTGCATAAGTGTGACCAAGGCTCTGATTTGTTGTTGTATTAGTTGTGTGAGGTCATTTGGTATTTTCTGGTAGTGGTTTGTGTTGTTGAGTTGTTTGTAGGCTTCAGTAAGATAGTCCATTTTTGGCCAGATGACAATGGCTCCACCTTTGTCAGCTGGTTTGACAATGAGATTGTCATTGTTGATGAGTTGAGTGAGAGAGTTGGATTCACTTGTTGATATGTTGTGTTTGAGAGGGTTGTGTGATGTGTGATTGGTTTTAAGGTCATAGTAAACTTGTGAGATGTATTCAAGCAGGTTGTGGTTGTCAGGAGTGGGTGGGGTGAATTGAGTTGGGGTTTTGAATGGGTGTCGTGTTGTGTTATTGTTTCCAAAGAGATATTTGGTGTACATGTTGCGTCTGTACTTGAGAAAGGAGTTGTAGATGGTGTTGTAGTGTGTAGGTTTGGGAGTGGGAACAAATTTGAGTCCTTTGGATAGAAGGTTGGTAGTTGATTTGGGTAGTGGTTCATTAGAGAGGTTTACTACACTATTGTTGATGAGGTGGTTATGCACTTGTTTGTGTAATTTGAGTTTGTTGTTGTATCTGTTGTTGTAGTGGTTACGTTTGCCTTTCATGTATTTAGTAAGTGAGTTTTTTTGGTAGTAAGTGGTATGTTGGGTTGCTATCGGGGTGGGTTGCGTATGTGTTTGTGGATAAAATCCTGAATACCTTGTTCAACAACTGAGGTTATAGCTGGTGTTATGTTGCTCTGAGTGGTGTAAGTGTTTCGTTGGAGTTGTCTTGTTGGGGTGGTAGAGTATGGTGTAAACCGGGGATGTTGGTTAGAGGGAGGTGTTGGTGGAGTGGTCTTGATAGAGAGTAATGGTGTGAGTTTGCTGTGTGTGGGATGGCAGTGTGTGTTGTTAGTGTGTAGAGTCAGAGAGGATTGGGGTGTTGGTCGTGGTAGGTTGGAAATTGGGGTGGGTGTGTACATGTGTTGTAAAGTGTTGTCGACTTGTCTGGCGGGGTGTAGGTGTGGTGTACTGTGAGTAGGTTGTGGTTTGTTGGAGTGGGACATATGTGGTCGTTGAAGCCGTTTTGTAGATTTGATTTTGGAGGTGATGAAACGTCTAGTGTATTGGTCTCCTATTTCGTAGGTGCGGTTGATGATGAGTAGAGCAATTTGTTTGTCATTGGTGTCATTAAGAATAAGTTGTTCCTGATGTTGTATTTTAGTCTGAGTGTCTTGTAGTAGGGATTGATGGTGGAAAAGTGTAATGTTGAGTAGTCCGTTGGAGGTGTTTGTAAGCGTATTTTCCCACTGTTCCCTAAGCTGTAAAGGTAGGTCAACTGGGCATTTTTTGCTAATTTTGAGGTTGCTGGGAGTAGTCTTAGTCCTTTGGTGTGCTGTGAGGTTATCAATAGTGGCTTGTTGTTTGTTTCGTTTGTGTTTGAGTCTGCAGAGTGTTCTAAAGGGTTCTAGTAGATGGTTGGGTATGTCATTGATTATGTCATTGGTGTCTATGTTGGTAGTGTTGTTTTGTTCAGTAGTTGTGCTGGTAGAAGCACCGTCGTTGACAGGATCAGGGGTGATATATGTGTTAGATGTTGTAGTGTCGGTTGTGTTGAGGACTGTGGTGTTGGTGTTATGTATGGTTCTGTGAAGAGTGTGTATGCCACTGTCTGTGTCCGTCCTGTTGGGTGTAGAGTGGTGGACAAGGTTAATGGACTGTGGGGTTATGTTGTTGGACCGTATGTGGGTGTCCAAGTTGAGACTGTTGGTATTGTTAGACGTAATCGTTGGAGGATAAGAGTATGGGGGTGTAGTGAAATTATTAAAAATACTATCATTGAGGTTAGTCATGTCAAAAAGGTCGTTGTTAGTGGTGGAAGGGTTCGTCTCGTTGACCTGGGTAGTTTGTGTGGGGCTGTTAGTCTGGTTGTAATCAGTGGTGTGTTGTTCTAAGTCCTTGTCAGTTCGTGTGTCGGTAAGGTCAATTGCCAGCAACTCTGCCTCATCTATAATATCATAATCCATGATACCTATGGTACCTATATCCACTCTTCGCTGTAAATATAATGGTCACTTAATTAATTTTGCACCTTCTTTTTACATCAGTCGATTTCAATTATATACCAAAATACAATCTACTTGCAACACTTACCTCTTAGGACGTCCTTACTCTTATGTCAAATTTACCTTCATAACCACTCCATCAACCATTAGCCTTCACTACACATGGTTATCCCTACATGACCCTACGATTACCCTTTATCCCCACTACCCTCTAAACTCCCAACGTAAACACGCGCGCCTTTAGCTACAACCTGGTTACGAATGACGCAACACACTTAACCCTCTTAACCTTACCATTACACACGTACGCCCTCATTGCGCATCCAAAGACTTACGACAGAGGAGCACAATTTTTTCTTGGATACGCTAATCCACTGCGACAAGGACACCCTTTACATTTCTGCCAAACCCGTGATGCTGAGACGCGTTGGCTTCCATAAGAAAGCAAGCAACAAGTTCGGTAAGCACTCACTTTATCTCTATTATGGTTATTATGTTATTATTCTTGTCTAACTATTTACCTAATCACATCGACTTCCAACCCCAAATCCCTGCTGATGAGACCAATTCAGAAGGTCGAAACGTGCGTCCAGGGTTGTGTCCCAAGATCCTGACTGCACTTTACTTATACGTTACAAATCTTTTATCGTTACTCTTTTTTCACATGATTCTTAAGCATGATATATACACTGCATGTCCAACAGCGGTCCGCGTCACTTTTTCATACGCAAAATAGCCAGAGGCTAATTGCGCTTATTCAAATTCCCTTCTAATCTCTCCCTCGGTTTACAACATTACACAACTAAAACTCCTTTGTGGTTCCCATTAACTACACTTTAACGTATATAAAAAATCATAATCAATGACATACCCAACCATCTACTAGAACCCTTTAGAACACTCTGCAGACTCAAACACAAACGAAACAAACAACAAGCCACTATTGATAACCTCACAGCACACCAAAGGACTAAGACTACTCCCAGCAACCTCAAAATTAGCAAAAAATGCCCAGTTGACCTACCTTTACAGCTTAGGGAACAGTGGGAAAATACGCTTACAAACACCTCCAACGGACTACTCAACATTACACTTTTCCACCATCAATCCCTACTACAAGACACTCAGACTAAAATACAACATCAGGAACAACTTATTCTTAATGACACCAATGACAAACAAATTGCTCTACTCATCATCAACCGCACCTACGAAATAGGAGACCAATACACTAGACGTTTCATCACCTCCAAAATCAAATCTACAAAACGGCTTCAACGACCACATATGTCCCACTCCAACAAACCACAACCTACTCACAGTACACCACACCTACACCCCGCCAGACAAGTCGACAACACTTTACAACACATGTACACACCCACCCCAATTTCCAACCTACCACGACCAACACCCCAATCCTCTCTGACTCTACACACTAACAACACACACTGCCATCCCACACACAGCAAACTCACACCATTACTCTCTATCAAGACCACTCCACCAACACCTCCCTCTAACCAACATCCCCGGTTTACACCATACTCTACCACCCCAACAAGACAACTCCAACGAAACACTTACACCACTCAGAGCAACATAACACCAGCTATAACCTCAGTTGTTGAACAAGGTATTCAGGATTTTATCCACAAACACATACGCAACCCACCCCGATAGCAACCCAACATACCACTTACTACCAAAAAAACTCACTTACTAAATACATGAAAGGCAAACGTAACCACTACAACAACAGATACAACAACAAACTCAAATTACACAAACAAGTGCATAACCACCTCATCAACAATAGTGTAGTAAACCTCTCTAATGAACCACTACCCAAATCAACTACCAACCTTCTATCCAAAGGACTCAAATTTGTTCCCACTCCCAAACCTACACACTACAACACCATCTACAACTCCTTTCTCAAGTACAGACGCAACATGTACACCAAATATCTCTTTGGAAACAATAACACAACACGACACCCATTCAAAACCCCAACTCAATTCACCCCACCCACTCCTGACAACCACAACCTGCTTGAATACATCTCACAAGTTTACTATGACCTTAAAACCAATCACACATCACACAACCCTCTCAAACACAACATATCAACAAGTGAATCCAACTCTCTCACTCAACTCATCAACAATGACAATCTCATTGTCAAACCAGCTGACAAAGGTGGAGCCATTGTCATCTGGCCAAAAATGGACTATCTTACTGAAGCCTACAAACAACTCAACAACACAAACCACTACCAGAAAATACCAAATGACCTCACACAACTAATACAACAACAAATCAGAGCCTTGGTCACACTTATGCACAACGACCAACTCATTGATGACACAACACACAAATACCTCCTCCCACAAAACAACACTAACATACCAACACTTTACCTTCTCCCCAAGATACACAAACCCAACGTCCCAGGTAGACCCATCATTTCAGGTTGTGGGGGCCCTACAGTAAGACTCTCACAGTATGCTGATCGCCTCCTCAAACCACTTTTGCACCACATACCCTCCTACATCAAAGACACCACTGACTTCCTCAAACGTATTTTCTCCCTTAACAACAACTTACCTACTGGACTTATACTCATCACCATAGATGTCAAAAGTTTGTACACTAACATACCAAATGATGAAGGCATTCAAGCCTGCATTGATATGCTTAAAGAATACAACTATACTTCCGACATCAACATAGACCACATCACCAACACACTTTCACTTATACTTAACAATAACTTTTTCTCCTTCAACAATGACTACTACTTACAAATACATGGCACAGCCATGGGTTCCCCAATGGCCCCTACTTATGCTAACATTTTCATGTCAGTCCTGGAAAATCAAGTGCTCCTTAATGCACCTGATGGTCTTACTCCAATTGAATGGATAAGATTCATTGATGACATTTTTGCTTTGTGGACGCATGGAATTGAAGCACTTCTACAATTCCTCGACTATCTCAACACATTCCACCCAACCATCAAATTTGACTACGACTACTCTCACAAATCAGTTAACTTCCTTGACACTACTATTTACATCAACCAAAACAATCAACTTCGTTCTGACCTCTATACCAAACCTACAGACAGGACTCTACTTCTTCACAATGGACTCCTTCCACCCACCCACTTGCAAAGAAGGCATTATCTACAGCCAAGCACTCAGATATCGACGTATCATTACAGATGACGAAATACTACAAAAACGACTCAACAATCTTTCTGTTATATTAATTAACAGGGGATACAAACGCGACACCATTTGCAAAGCATTCCAACGAGTCACACAACACTCACAACATGACATACTACACATAGACAAATCTGACAAATCCATTAACAGCCCCATCTTTTCCACCCCTTACAACACTAACACTACACACATAGGACAAATTTTACGTAAACATTGGCACCTAATTGAGAACGATTGCACATTGAGCATTCTATGGCCAGAAGCTCCAATAGTGGCATATCAAAAAAACAAAAACCTCAAAGACTCTCTTGTACGTGCTAAACTAAAAACCAACTCCACTCCTGAAAACAACACAATATAACCCTACTACTACACTAACCTTGGTCAATTGTCCAAATGCTCTGTGACCAGTCTACCACTACAATATGAACCGATACCACCCAATGTGGAACGTACAATCTAACCTTGCCCAAGCTACTGTCTTCAAGTCTCTCAAGGACAACTATATCCAACCTCCCATCAACATCAGAGGAAATGAGACATGGATCACCTACGAGTCACTATGTAGAACATAAACCACTATTCTCAAACACCCTGAAAGAAATATTTACAAAATTAATAACCTGCAAGAACTATTTAATAGCATCCTGGAAAAAACTAATCTTTACAAACAGCCTGGAAGAACTATCTACATATACTCTGGAAAGGATCACTATCAGTCTTATATTTCGCTCAAACAGACACATTATGATGGACAGTTACTTCAACCATTTCATTCAATTTTAATTTTAATTCAGTTAATAATATAAGTCACCAATACTTGGTACCTATATCCACTCTTCGCTGTAAATATAATGGTCACTTAATTAATTTTGCACCTTCTTTTTACATCAGTCGATTTCAATTATATACCAAAATACAATCTACTTGCAACACTTACCTCTTAGGACGTCCTTACTCTTATGTCAAATTTACCTTCATAACCACTCCATCAACCATTAGCCTTCACTACACATGGTTATCCCTACATGACCCTACGATTACCCTTATCCCCACTACCCTCTAAACTCCCAACGTAAACACGCGCGCCTTTAGCTACAACCTGGTTACGAATGACGCAACACACTTAACCCTCTTAACCTTACCATTACACACGTACGCCCTCATTGCGCATCCAAAGACTTACGACAGAGGAGCACAATTTTTTCTTGGATACGCTAATCCACTGCGACAAGGACACCCTTTACATTTCT
This sequence comes from Paragorgia papillata, assembly GCA_035771165.1. NCBI lineage: Eukaryota > Metazoa > Cnidaria > Anthozoa > Scleralcyonacea > Coralliidae > Paragorgia > Paragorgia papillata. The sequence goes on along the minus strand of JAWNZC010000250.1, from coordinate 2,055,003 downwards.
GCCAAACCCGTGATGCTGAGACGCGTTGGCTTCCATAAGAAAGCAAGCAACAAGTTCGGTAAGCACTCACTTTATCTCTATTATGGTTATTATGTTATTATTCTTGTCTAACTATTTACCTAATCACATCGACTTCCAACCCCAAATCCCTGCTGATGAGACCAATTCAGAAGGTCGAAACGTGCGTCCAGGGTTGTGTCCCAAGATCCTGACTGCACTTTACTTATACGTTACAAATCTTTTATCGTTACTCTTTTTTCACATGATTCTTAAGCATGATATATACACTGCATGTCCAACAGCGGTCCGCGTCACTTTTTCATACGCAAAATAGCCAGAGGCTAATTGCGCTTATTCAAATTCCCTTCTAATCTCTCCCTCGGTTTACAACATTACACAACTAAAACTCCTTTGTGGTTCCCATTAACTACACTTTAACGTATATAAAAAATTGGATCTCAAAGGTAGTGTGTCAATTTTGCGCCAGAATACACTGCAGTCGTTTTTGAATCCAGTTTTACTAATAAGAGATGTAAAACATCTTGCCTGTTTCTAAAATGCATTTACATGCCTCATTCATTAACTGTCAGAAAGAGTGAGAACGTACGCCACTACCGCACTACGCTACTTACTGATCAGTTCGCCTGACAGAAACCGGAGATGTTTGCGGGGCAGGCTACTGATCAGTGACCCAAACTGACAGGTGCAAAGAACACTAAATGCTGATTGGTCAAAACCACCAGTGAGCGTCTTGGCAATACCGGCGGCCGAAAATTCGATTTTCTACTATATGGCATTTCATTGAAAGCTAAACAAGAGTCCAAAACTCTTGTGCAAGATTGCAGCACCATAGACAAATCAAATGGAAACGTAGAAATAAGCATCAAGATCTCCGACGCACAAGTCACAACTGAACAGGTCCCGGAGGTCTCAGCTTGCTATGCTCCTGAAACAGAAACACTGGGAAAAGTAAGCACGGAAGAGTTTGTACCTTTACGTGAAACGGATGAAAAGGAGTTTCTTGGTTGTCAAACTACGCCAGAGCAAGTGAAAGAGGCACACGTAAAGTGCATCAGTTAACGGTAAGAGGATATATCTGAAGCCACAGGGCTCTTATCGAAGGAAAAAATGCGATTTCACAACAATATGATGGCTAGTATCGAGGAAGACCACAGTCTTCACAGTTGGATGACGCAAGAGCTTCTCGGTGTTATTGAATCTTCATGGGTGATGAAGAGAACTGAGCTGCTAAAACTGGAAAAAAGGAATTGGTCATCAACAAACCGGCTTCGTTGGAAAGCTTCCAGGAAAAATCAATGTTGAGAAACCTTGAAGAAGTCTCATTTCGACGTTGCACGTGAATATGATAAATTTTGTGCTGACCAATGTCACTTTACGTATGTCTAAAGCATTTCCTGTTTGCAGCTTAAAAATATACAGAACAGGGACAGCGTCTTAATCCTAACTGCGCTTCCTACAAGTACAACTCCCGACAACGTACAGCAACCACTTCAGGTATATTTTGCTTTCCTAAATATGTATGCGTGTATCAAGCTCTACACTGATGACTCCATCGTTGCAGTTATCCCAAGGTTTGAGCTTACTAACCGTTTAGAAGATCTAAGGAAGAAGATCGATGAAGACGACTTGGTAGAAGAACCTTACACCTTCGACAGGGTAAGCCAGTCCGGCGATGGTTATTCGGTGGTTATTTTCACCTTGTTATTTGGCGATGGTTATTCGGTGGTTATTTTCACCTTGTTATTTGGCGATGGTTATTCGGTGGTTATTTTCACCTTGTTATTTGGCGATGGTTATTCGGTGGTTATTTTCACCTTGTTATTTGGCGATGGTTATTCGGTGGTTATTTTCACCTTGTTATTTGGCGATGGTTATTCGGTGGTTATTTTCACCTTGTTATTTGGCGATGGTTATTCGGTGGTTATTTTCACCTTGTTATTTGGCGATGGTTATTCGGTGGTTATTTTCACCTTGTTATTTGGCGATGGTTATTCGGTGGTTATTTTCACCTTGTTATTTGGCGATGGTTATTCGGTGGTTATTTTCACCTTGTTATTTGGCGATGGTTATTCGGTGGTTATTTTCACCTTGTTATTTGGCGATGGTTATTCGGTGGTTATTTTCACCTTGTTATTTGGCGATGGTTATTCGGTGGTTATTTTCACCTTGTTATTTGGCGATGGTTATTCGGTGGTTATTTTCACCTTGTTATTTGGCGATGGTTATTCGGTGGTTATTTTCACCTTGTTATTTGGCGATGGTTATTCGGTGGTTATTTTCACCTTGTTATTTGGCGATGGTTATTCGGTGGTTATTTTCACCTTGTTATTTGGCGATGGTTATTCGGTGGTTATTTTCACCTTGTTATTTGGCGATGGTTATTCGGTGGTTATTTTCACCTTGTTATTTGGCGATGGTTATTCGGTGGTTATTTTCACCTTGTTATTTGGCGATGGTTATTCGGTGGTTATTTTCACCTTGTTATTTGGTGATGGTTATTCGGTGGTTATTTTCACCTTGTTATTTGGCGATGGTTATTCGGTGGTTATTTTCACCTTGTTATTTGGCGATGGTTATTCGGTGGTTATTTTCACCTTGTTATTTGGCGATGGTTATTCGGTGGTTATTTTCACCTTGTTATTTGGCGATGGTTATTCGGTGGTTATTTTCACCTTGTTATTTGGCGATGGTCAACATGCTGACATAGAAAGAGCAAAGACCCCACGGGCAGCCGATTTTCATCCTCCCTAACATTTGAATCTTTTCAAATTATTTTATTAATAGCACTTTATAGAAGTCGTTTCCATTTCATCAAGAAATATAAGATTCTTAATAATTTAAAAATCAAGCTGTAGACCAGTGAAATATTAAGCTTTTCTTTGTGAAATCCAGTACTCTCTACTCTCAAAGAAGATAAATATTTAGCTTGGTGCTAAGCCTAAGTGTAACGATTGTTATTTAGCTTGTCTCGTGCGTGTTGATTATCTTGTCTATAAAGGAGTAAGGACTAAGTTGCTATTACTGCTATAATGTTAACGTAAATTGTGAACGTGGGCTGTTGTCCGCATTCCATGTAAATTAAGTAAATTATCAAGTTTATCTCTAGCCTGGGTTTGCATATCCGCATTCTTGTAAGTAGGTTTCTAGACCATTAGTTGTTTGACGTAAATGTTTTAATACTCGAAGAAAGTCTCTTCACTAAACTAAAAACATTAAAATGACATGATTGTCATCATACAGTTCATATAGGAAAAAAAACAATTGCATGTATACACTAGAAAGCAGACCTACTTGAGAGTTGAGAACTAATTAAATAGTTAATGACAACGCATATTTATATACTTTCATTATGATTGCAGATTTCCTGCCTTTACAATCTGTTTCAAATTCTACAGTAGCAGGGATTCAAAATTGATTCTGTGTAATTAAATTTATGTCTGTTAATACGCTCGGCAAACTAGTATTTCGAAGGCCATTTGTGAAAGTCTTTATGGCCTCGGCGGATGCTTGTTTAACGGAGCACCGATTGCGCACTTCCTCTAAGAGAAAAGGATTGTGTCTTTTCTTTTTTCTCTCCATACTGTAGTTTAATATTAAAAGTTCTGAAGTCTTCGTAATTTCGTAAAAACACGCCAACGATATGAATCACAATCCGTAACAAACATGTGCGAAGTGTAGATTATTAGGGACTTCGGGGACATGCGGTCTTATTCCCCCTTACTCCCTTATTCCTTGCTGTCTGTTTTGTATGACAACTGACAAGATATGTTGTCTTATTCCTCCTTACTCCCTTATTCCTTGCTGTCTGTTTTATATGACAAGATATGTTGTCTTATTCCCCCTTACTCCCTTATTCCTTGCTGTCTGTTTTATATGACAAGATATGTTGTCTTATTCCCCCTTACTCCCTTATTCCTCTCTCTCAAGAGAAAAAAGTGTGAAATTATAAATGGTTGAGCAAATGAATAAAACATAGTATCATTTATAGTACCATTTGCTCCTAGGAATAAGAAAAAAAAATCAAAAGTGCTTTCCTATTTCAGGCATCATATGATATATATATATATATATATATATATATATATATATATATATATATATATATATATATATATATATATATATATATATAAATATATACATGCATGTATATCTATGTATACATGTATTTCTTATGCAGTATACCTTACATGTATGATCTTAAAAAAAAAAATCCTTTTTCACCTTAGAAAATTCTGAGGAAAAGTGGTTGCAGTTCCTGTCAAATGGAAACAAATCACAACGTGTTACTAGCTATGACTACACACAACCAAGAACAACATATCAGTTGCTGTAATTAAAATTACCATGTACTCGGGGCCACCAAGAGAAATTGTGGGGCCTGGGGTGAATTATTGATTTGGGGCCCCTGATGATATCACACAACACGTCATAGGGTTGTGTCTACGTGTTCTCAATTGGTCCCCTTGGTTGGCTAAAAATGATCAAGTTAATGTTACTGATCTTACACTTTCTGGGCCTCATGTTTTCTTACATCAACAATAAATTCTTCCCTGGGGGGGGGGGCCCAGTGTGTACTGTAGTAGGGATTTTAATAATAATAATATTAAGTGAAATAACAAATTTAGTCTGGTTTAACCTTTAGTTAAAATTTCTTAATTGTTCTCCCATTGTTTTTGCTTTATTCTCTCATTTATTCTTAGTGTCTGATACCGGGTATATCGAACACTGAAATTAAATACTGTAAAAGTAGTACCTTGTCACTAAATGATAAGACAGTCCAGTGAAGTGGACTCCTAAATCCCTGATAATACCATTAATATCAGTTTCAGTCAGGTCTGTTTGCCCAAGGTAAATTGACTCCCTAAAATCATCAAAAATTAGGTGTATATTCTGTAATAAATTTTGCATAATTATTAGTGAATGACAAATTATAACATACTTTCGTGCTCCACATAATGATACTGCAAACAAACCTGAACTTAAAAGATTCATTTCCAATAAATTCACATCCTTTTGGTTCTAGATCCACCAGGCCAGTCGATGTAAACTCGTGCCCGATAAATGCATATTCTACAAGTTAAGAGTATAATAAGTATAAAGTGTTAATTACGTTGAACCTCAGCTTTTACCAAATAAAGCCCTTGAGGTCACATACATGTAACTGACTTATTTATGTCAAGGAGGTTTTCTAAAAAACATCAATTACTATTATATTGCCCTGTTAACTGTACAGGGGCAATATCTACCAGTATCAATATCTAGATATTGCCCTGGGCAATATCTATATATACAGCCCTTGAATTTTTAATTATTTGTTCTCTTGGGATGTATTGTAGATACAAAAAGTCAGCTGACTCAACTATTAAATATCAGTAATTCATAAGCCCTGGGGCTAAGACAGAAGGTCTGTTTTGGGGTGCCATGAGTCTTGGAATGTTACATTTTGAAACAGGTAATTTTGTCTATTATTTTATATAATAATTACAGTATACATATCAGGATTTCTAATTACAGTATACGAGAAAAATAGATAGTATGGATCTGCTTAGTGCTTATGCTTAACCTATTGCTGCCTAGAGAAATCATCTGGCATTAAGCCCTAATCAAATGAGAACACAAGTCATTGCAAGTTGGCAGTCATGAATTTCTGTGGCGGTCGTTCGAACACCCAGATTAACAAAATAAAGGTTTCATGAGTGTTTTAAACAAATTTTAACTTTGTCATGGTACATAATATTTTTGAGAAATCATTCAGAGCGGTTGGCTGCCAACTTGCGATGACTTGTGTTCTCGTTTGACCAGGGCTTTAGACAGAGTAGCACAATAAAGGGACTGTTTTTGGCTGGCTCAGCAAGAAATCAGGAATGGGTTAAATCTAGTCTTTACTGGTGGTATAAACATGGTAACAGATTGCACCAATCATGGCACACACTAGCCTGCAACACACGTTTCTACCAGTCAGGAAGGCATTCATGCATTCACAGGCATGCAGCTTAATTCACATATATGATATTCATACAAAGCTGTCAGCACCTCGTCCATGAACTTGTATAGCAGAATGATAAACACCAACACCAATTCTTGAAGTGTATTCATTGGTCCAGTGCTAAAAATAGCAGCAGTAGGAAAAAAGTCAGGGGGGACAAGAAGTGTTCTATTTTTGAGGGCATTTGTAAAGACCAACCCTGGGTATGCATGAGGTTGCCAAATGCTTGAAAACGCTGCTTTCTGATTGGGTAATGAGAACGGTAAAGTTAGAGCCATTATATTACCTTCAAGTATAACATCACATTTATGTGTTGTTCAATGTTTAAAACCAATATTATAAGCAACCCATCGAGGAATCGTGATAAAGCGTTTGCAGGTTGCTGATTGAATCCATCAATCAAAATTGCAATGTTGCGTATCAATATTACAAAGTCGTATGCAAGAGAACTCCAGTTTGACTATAAAAGTTTTTGTGGTGATAATTGTATAATTCAAGACCGGTTTGTGATAACCACTACGTTTATTACTTATTTGCTAAGCTTTCTCCCTGTTGTCGACTCCTATTGAATAAAATTATTGTGTATTCACAAAATATTTCTCAAAAATTACTTTTTTGCGAACTGAACTTGTGTCTTCAATAGAAACAATATTTATTTGTCCTTTGCATATCAAAGGTGGATAAACTGTTTCGCATCCGAAAACACGTACACATTTTTTAATTATAAAATTTAATAACAAAATGTACATAAACGTCTATGATAGCAAATACACGAATTGTATAATGTATCCATTTAATTTGATAACATATTGTCAGAAAAATTATTCAAGAACTGTCTTCCATGCAGTCGATTTAATCTTAATCAATGAACGTCAAAGATCTACTCAAAAATTACATACCATATCGTAAACATTGAGATGCACAGGGAAGGAATTCATCTCTGAAATTTCGCTTTTGAGCCCAGCTCGATTATGAAATATAAACAATCATTTTTAGTGCCAGAGATGTACACTTTACGATCCTTGACCTGAAATACCAGCAGTGTAAAAAATATCTTTCGATTATCTTACTTTAATCGCAGATAAAACGGAGAGAATTAAAAAAAAAAGATTTCTTTCAATCTTTCAAAGCTTGACACGTTAAAGCGGAAACCAGTTCACTTCCGCCGGAGAGTTGCGAACTTCCGGTGACCAACGGCCCGTTCAATTCTGCGTCCAAAATTCTGCGTCGGGACTCGGGATAAAACTTTTTATTTCAATTCATAACATCCAGGCTGGGGAATTCAGTATAACAAATTTGAAAGTGTACATGAAAATGTAATCGATGATGTTATCGATTGAAAAAAGTTTTACCCATGGACCACCCAGAACGCGTATGTAATGTAATGTAAATTAACATGAGCACCCATGATGAGCTTTTAGCTCTTGGGGTTATTGTTGTTCAAAATATTGTTAAAAGAAAAAAAAAAAGAACGCGTCATTTTGATGCGCAGACGACGTCTGACATTTCAGACTAGGGGGGTCCGACATATGTCGGCATCTATACAATGAATTAAGCTGTTTCTGATTGGTTTAGATCACCCCATAGAAATAAGACACATGTAGGCCTGTTATTTCTATGGGTCATGATTTATAGCCAATCAGAAATTAGCTTTGGGTTTACCATATCATCTTCAAATATTATTTACACTTTTCACCTGTGGGTATTTTACATATAGGTAATAATCTTTGGGTTATCCTGAGCAAAATTGCAATATATCTTTACGTTCCACATTTCATCTTCATGGGCCGGAAGTGACGTCGAAAAAGGAATGAGCTTTTGGAAAGAAACAGTGTTTACAACCATACACTGAAACAAGTTCCCGAAACTCAAACTCATTTTGGAAAAAGTTTCCGAAACTTGTTTCAAAAAATAGAACAGTGTTCTAATCAGGGAAACTTGGTTTCTGAAGCAAAGTTTCGGAAACGTTTCAACACACACTGGAAACTTTTATTTCTGAAACCGTGTTTCGGTAACTTGTTTCGGAAATGTTCTCTAGTGTATGCCGGGCCTAATTCTTTTCGTTATTAAGTAAATACAAGAAATAGCGAAAGAAGTGTAATTCTATTGTAAGAACTCTTTCTTTCTAAGGGTTTGTTTATATGCAGACGAGTTACTCGGTCAGCCGAGTTACCCAGTTTGCCGGGATAAACTTTACATGCTGTTTATATGAAAGCGAGTTACTCGGCAAGTTGTAATATTTCAGATGATTATCATCAACGAAAGTGACATAAAGCAACGAATATAGAAAATTTATCCCGCTATGCCGAGTTACCCATGGAAAAATGTTTATATGGGGAAATGTTTATCCCGCCTTGCCGATATCCCGGCTGTCAGTGCCGAGTTCTCGCCATATATATAAACAGGCCGTATAAGGCCCTGTATATATGGAGACGAGTTACCCGGCCAACCGAGTTACTCTGCACATGTGACATGGCGAGTTCCCGGTCATTAGAACAAACAGTTTTCCCCATCGCAGTGTTTATATGAGACAGGCGGGTGACTCGTCCTGGCGAGAACTCGGCACTGGCAGCCGGGATCTCGGCAAGGCGGGATAAACATCTCCTCATGTAAATACAGTCGTTGGCAGCTAAGCGTGTACAGTACACCGCCCGTCAAAACATGTTCTAAATTTAAGCCAAAGTTAACCGTTTTGAAATCAACACCGTGGGATTGGCGAGACGTGATTGGCTAAGGGCACATTCAGGTGATAATAATGCATTTGTTCGAATCACTGATTTCGAGATCAGTGGTTCGAATGTATTGAATGAAAACCTAATACGTTTCCAAGGTAAACATTTAACTTTGACGTTGACATAAAACATGTTTTGACCGGCGGTGTACACGCTTAGGTGGGTAATAATTCCATGTCCTAAATAACCCAGGTACTTCATGAAAGCCTGACCCCAACACACACCCTAATCCTAACCAATAAATTCGTGAATATAGGACATGGATTTATAACCCTTAGGGGCCAACGACTGTACTTTTCCCCGAGTACCTCGCGTACCGGGATAAATTTTCTATATATTCGTTAATACTTCATGTCACTTTCGTTGATGAGAATCCTCTCAAATATTACAACCCGTCAGGTAACTCGCCTTCATATATTAAACAGGCTCCTTTTTCGACGTCACTTCCCGTAAGCAGTTACCAATTTTGACAGCGAAAAAGTCGATTGAGATGGAAATTTTTGAACGACAAGATATATTGCAATTTCTCTCAAGAGAACCTCAGGATTACGAATATGTAAAACACCCACAGGTGAGACAGTTATTTAAAAAAATATAATTAAAATGTGTTAAACTGTTAAGTTCGTTTGTTCAGCGATATGCAAATGCATAAAATCATTTTATTCTTTTATAAAAAAAATTGCAACTATATATACATAAATATGTCTATATTTTTTAGAGGTCTTTTTACAAAATAGTTGATACTTTTTATAAATTGATGTCATTTGTAGTTTTTAAAATATGACTTTCGTGACAATTTATGAGTGTTGGCGATATGAAAAAGATTAATTCTTGACGTTAACTTGAGCCAAACATCAACCTCTTCACAGAACTATATGAATGCAAATAAAAAATATATAAATAGATGGATGGATGAACAGACAACTGCGGACGGATGGACAGATGGATGGATGAACAGACGGATGGATGGATGGATGGACTGTGGACAGACGGATGAACAGACAAACGGACGGATGGACAGACAGACGGATGGATGGACAGACGGATGAATGGACAGACGGATGAATGGACAAACGGACGGATGGACAGACGGATGAACAGACAAACGGACGGATGGACAGACGGATGGATGGACAGACGGATGGATGGACAGACGGACGGATGAACAGACAAACGGACGGATGGACAGACGGATGGACAAACGGACGGATGAACGGACAAACGGACGGATGAACAGACAAACGGACGGATGGACAGACGGATGAACGGACAGACGGATGAACAGACAAACGGACGGATGGACAGACCGATGAACAGACAAACGGACGGATGAACAGACAAACGGATAGATGGACAGACGGGTGGATGAAACGAAGGGCGAAAGGAAAGGTAGGTAAGTGGGTGGAAGGATAGATTGATGGATAGATAGATAGATAAATAGATAGAAATATTTATTTAAAGACGGTAGTTTCGTCGGCAAATTACACATAGTTATTTCCTGATGTACCCGAAAGCCGTACAATATATAAATTATATACAGTATAAGAATTAAATAAATACAATTTTTTCTTTTATTATGTGACGGAGGGACGGACGGATAGATGAATGGATAGATGGACGACAGACAGATGGATGATTTGTATAGATTGGATGGATGGATGAATGAATAGAGAGACGAACGGAGGGAGCCGGGAGGAGAGTTGGGTCAATAAGTGGAAGAATGGACGATCAGAGATGGATGAATATATTGACAAAAGGTTCTTTTCGGTTCTATATAAAATATTTAATAATAATATAAAAATATAAAAAGTAATATTTAAAACATGAGCAGCAGTGTTTTATCAGATTTAAAACACGGGGCGGTAGCCATGAATTATTTATTTTTGAATATACTATATTATTAAATCTCAAACTCATTAATAATTCATGAGGAAAACACAAAGGAAATCAGTACCGTGTCGGTGGTTTGGATATCGGAGGAAGAAATTACATAAATTAAGCAAACTTTCATCTTGATTTTCTCTTAAAATACTGATTTGTTTGAGATGCTATATCATACACGAGGAGGAGTGTTTCATCAGGATATCCAAACACCTCGAAATTTGTTCAAAAACCTCGGCTTCGCCTCGGTTTTCAACAAACGTCTCGGTGTTTGGATATCCTGATGAAACACTCCTCCTCGTGTATGATATACTACTACAAAAATATTTACCATGTTGATTGCCAAAGTTGTGTAAACACATTACGATGTAATAATTCGTTTCAATTCTAAACAATACATTTCCAGAAAGGATTGTATCCTAGCTCGAATATTGACTAGGCGTGCTCCGAGATCACTAACCTGAAGACTTGCCGAAATTTACTTTCTTTTCTTACATAAGCTGTTTCAAAAGAGAAGATATTGAACATGTTAAGATCTTTATGATAATATATGCACGGCCAAAACTCCAGGTGGGTGTGGCACCCCCATCCCCCACGTGGCTGAAATCAATAGCGATTGGCTGGGGGAATCAAAGACCTCGCAGCCCAACGCAGTGAAGAGTAATGTCTATATATAGACCCTTTTAATAAGTCAGAGTACGTTATTTTCCACACTTGACGACATTTTCAGCCTTTTGAATTCTATTGAAAATATGCAAAAGCTTACCCTGGTCCCATAGGTTCTACGCCGCCCGCTTCCCCCCCCAACCCCCCAATGCTGAAAGCGGCGAGAGAACCTCTGGTCGAAGACGCCACCAATCTCACTTTCATGTTGTAGTAATCTAAAACCCCCCTAACAGATTTCTTAGCCACTCAAAAAATGGGGTCAAGATCTGACCCTAGCGACTTCATTGGCTCGGAGCGATAAAAGAAACGGCCAGTTCGACCAGAGGGTTCTCTCGCCGCTTTCAGCATTCGGGGGGGGGGGGGAGCGGGCGGCGTAGAACCTCTGGGACCACGGTAACAAAAGCTAAGACAATAAACGAAATTGAAAATAATTTAAAAGGAATATTGAAAAGAAATTGACGTCATATAGGGTAAAAACTACCTATTGTAACTTATTAAAAGGTCTATAGCTATTTCTTGTACCTTCTTTTTCATCTGCAGGGCTGGCCAACTCTTGAAACCTCAACTGCTCCTGCAGATCTTGCTCCTGAACTTCGTGACGATTTTTGTCGACATACTCTGACACTACAGCAAAAGAAGAATAGCTGGTGAGTGAAATATAGTCAGGCAATTGCCAATTCAGAGATGTATTATAGTCCGTTTCAGCTTGCTTTTGAAATCCGATACGTATAATTGAAACGAACATTCCGAACTACGTTGCGAGGTAGATACAAATTTAAGTCGGCAATTTGTTTCTGCTTAACCAAGTATCTATTATTGTATTCTATACAACAAATAATCTTCTTCTCCGTGATTTTACCAAAGGAATTCAATTCAAAGCTTATTAAATTCGAACTTCACGACGAACTTCACAACGAACTTCCGTACCAAGTTCCCAACCTTCCAACGAATGTTGACAAACGAATTTCAAAAGCAAGCTGAAACTGACTATAATATAACGTTAGAAAGAGCAATCCCGGATTTGAAATCGGTATTAGTATCAGAAAGAAAGATTCGCACTATTAGTATTATACGACAACGTGCGGTTTGCAACTTATTTAATTAGGGGGCCTTTACACGAGCTCGGGTTGAGTGCCAGCCCGGGTCAGCTCACCATCTGGTTATTCTTTTTTCGTGTTTACATGAACCCGGGTTGGCTGCTTTTTTCCCCAACCTGGGTCAGCTTTTCCCAACCCGGGTCAGCTTTTCTCAACACAAATTATCATATTGCCAACACTTTACACAAGCCCAAGTCAACCCGTGTTTACATGAAGGAATTGACCAAAGTTCCGCACCGTCGCACCTTTCCAACCTGGGTCTTGAAAAGGGGCACCCGGCAAGACGGGTTGACCCAGCTATCGTGTAAACGCTAACAGGGGTTTATTCGTAGACGGGTTGACCCAGGTTGGCTCTCAACCCAGGCTCGTGTAAAAGGCCCCCTTAGTTACACTTGCTCTTTGTTTGGCCAACAATGGCTAAGAGAAGTTGTATGAGACTTGGTGTCCTTATAGCTTTAACAGTTTTATGAATGATACTTAACTTTGATCGCGCTTTAAGTATTTGACTCATTCTATCGCCAAACGTGCACAGCAAACTCTTCAAAGAATTAATCTTTAATTTTTGTTCACAACAATGCGACACTCGTGTACTTCGATGTGCGAATAGCATTAACGTCATTTTACTAAAATTTGTTATTCATCCGAAACATTCAAATACTTTTCAATTATTTTTCATTCCCAATAATTAAATATTCATGTCGACGACAGATCACCTTGATAACAGAAGTGCTAAGTTTATCGGCCAATCAGAAGCCGGAGGGATTCCTGCTAATAACGTTAGGGCTAACGATCGTTTTCACTCACGTGATCGGTGGCCCCATCGGGGTGGTGAAACAATACGAAATATTTGAATAACAATAGAGTTAAATTCCCATAGGATAAAGATTGTGCACCAATATGGCCGCCATTTCATTGTTTCTGTGCACCAATATGGTCGCCGTGACGTCAGATGAAAACCAAGAATAATTATAAGTAATAACATGACTTGAGGGGAATTAGCGATTAAATTTTCCCGCCGCCGAGGGAAGGTTTGTGAAAAACGTTTACAAATCTTCCCGAGGCAAAAGGGAAATTTAATCGCTAATTTCCCGAAAAGTCATGTTATTAGTTTGTAATATTATGATCGCCGAGGAAAACTTTGAGAATCTTACCGACAGGAAATTTACACGGTTGATCAGAGAAGTTGCATCTAATTTTCCCGTGCATGTTGATGCGGGAAAATATATGCAAGCGGGAAATTTAGAAGACGACAAAAGATTTCTTTGTCTTCTAATTTTCCCTCATCAACATGCACGGGAAAATTAGAAGACAAAGGATAAATTTCCCTCTTGCACGAGCGATGAGGGAAATACGAGGTTTACATTCCCTCGGAGAACAAAAGAATCCGAGGCGATCATGGTATTACTATACTAAATAATAATTTATGGATATTGTCCATTGTTGTATTAATTTCTTGTTTTGCCAGTTTGTGTTTTGCTCGTGAATTATTAATGAGAAATGAAGGGATTTGAATAGTTACCCGAATATTTCATTTTCTTGGGTTTTTCCTAAACAAGAACAAAACATGCCATGCCTAAGTTTTACATAAAGCATTTTTTGACATTGGCAACAAAAATTAAGTTTGTCTAATTTGAAAGAACTCATAAAATTGTAATAGAAGATCTTTTACAATTTTTTCGTATCTTTCTTCGTTTTCAAGATATTTCAATTTGTTTAATATGTAAATGAGATGGTCTCTGACGTCATGAGCAGGGTACAGTATTTTCACACGTAGCAAAATCAGTTATGTCTCTAAATTTGTTCAATGAAATCACTTGAAACTGTGCACATAAAAACGTCTTGTGACACTGAACATTTCATAACTGATGTTGCTTTGTGTAAAAATACTATACCCTGCTCCTGACGTCAGAGCCCATAAATGATTACATATTAAACAAATTGAGATATCTTGCAAACGAAGACAGACACGAAAAAGTTGTAAAAGATCTTCTATTACAATTTCACGAGTTCTTTCAAATTAAACAAACTTAATTTTTATTGCCAAAAATAGTTTTTTTTAAAGTTTTGAAGTGTACCTCATTACTAGAAATTGCGTTGCGTCTTTTTCTTTTCTCATATGCGGATAGGACAACATCATCGGACAGTTCACTGGATAATGAAGCTTCTTCAGCCCTATCACCAACTGACATTTCGACATCAGAACATTCTAATTTTTCTGGTAACTTTTCAACATCGGAGATTTCTAATATTTCTGGTGACTTCTCGTCATCAGAAATTTCCAATTTTTCTGGCGACTTTTCAACATCAGAGAATTCTAATTTTTCTGGTGAATTTTCAATATCAGATAATTCTATTTTTTCTGGCGAGTTTTCAACATATTCTAAGCTCTCTGGTGACTTTTCAGGCGACTTACAGTCGTTGAATTTCAAACCATCGAATATTGAAGGTGACTAATTGAGAAAAACAAAACAAAACGCTGTTGGAGAAACCAATGACTGTTCATATATATAGTTTGACGTTCGTAAGCTGATGTAGCATCTACTCACAGAAATGAACATGCACTGCCATCTGACCTCGGTAATACCCACTACCAACCAATCAGCCAATCAGCCAACCAACCTACCTACCTACCTACTGTACCTACCTACCTACCTACCTACCTACCTACCTACCTACCTACCTACCTACCTACCTACCTACCTACCTACCTACCTACCTACCTACCTACCTACCTACCTACCTACTTAACTAACTAACTAACTAACTAACTAACTAACTAACTAACTAACTAACTAACTAACTAACTAACTAACTAACTAACTAACTAACTAACTAACTAACTAATTAACTAACTAACTATGAATCAACCAACTAATCTACCAGCCAACCAATCAATCAATCAATCAATCAATCAATCAATCAATCAATCAATCAATCAATCAACCAACAAACCAATCAATGAAATAATTGAATTAATCTGAACCTACTACCTAATTAACTAACTAACTAACTAACTAACTAACTAACTAACTAACTAACTAACTAACTAACTAACTAACTAACGAACTAAATAACGAACCAACCAAGCAATGAACAAACCTACAAACAAACCAACCAACCAACCATCCATCCAATGAACCAGTCAACCAGCTAGTCAACAAACAAACAAACAAACAAACAAACAAACAAACAAACAAACAAACAAACAAACAAACAAACAAACAAACAAACAAACAAACAAACAAACTATAGAGCATTAGCAACAGATGAAGCAACTTCAAACAGATGGTACACTGTATATTGGAATGAGTATGTGTGCAAATAGATTAACAATTTAGCTGGTCAATACATGATTTCCTTCATCAGATGAATTCGACACTAGAGAAACGACACAGAAAGAGAGAAAAACAATAAATTATACAGCATAATATACACATGATTACTGAAACCCCGTTTACACAGAGCAAAAGTATTCGGATTCACATTGTTTTTTATTCCCATGAGGATGAAAAACAATGTGAATCCGGATACTTTTGCTCTAGTGTAAACGGGGCCTGAAGTGCATGATGAGATGTGAAGTGAAAAGACAGTTTTATGGAAAAGGAATTGAAACATCTTCCATAACGCTACCACTCACATTAGAGTCGTGTGAGACTCATTGTTACAAGATGGAAAAAACATTGATTACTGTCGTAGGCAATTACACTTCTTGGCATAAAAATAGGTCCGTAAAGCGTACACCAGTTATTTTAAGGATAAAGGACTGGGGGCTAATCATCCTTACTCGCAGTTACTTGAATTATTACGAAGGATACAGATCAACGTGGCCGTGTCGAGGCGTATTAAAGGCGCTCCAGGCAGCCGCCATACCGTACGACACAGCTCACACTACGGGTGACAGCGAAGATGTAGGTGTTGACTTTACGGAGGGAGGAAAACCGGAGAACCCGGCTAAAAACCCTCGAAGCACAGGAGAGATCAACTACAACTCTACTCACATGAATTCCAAGCTCGCCAATGGGGTCATTCCCAAGCAGTCACCCATCCAAGTACTAACCCCGTCTAGCCGGGCTTACAGTAACTTTTAACGAGAGGCAGCACACGCCACCCTAACAGCAGTGCACACCCCAAATTATGATGTTTAGATAATGTAATGTACATCTTAAAGTAATGCGAGTGGTACACATGTACTGTAGTGCTTGTGCATGGTACCTTTGAAACATTGGTGTAATGTAACAGACGTTCAGTAGATGTTTAAGCTCAAATACACAGAAAATGTGAGCAAAATACTGGAATAATGTGATTTATTAAAGCCGTTGTATATTCCTTCAAATTGTACTTAAAATACTCATTAATAATTCATGAAGAAAACACAAAAGAAATCAATACCGTAGCAAAGGTTGTAAATCGGATACAGCATCGTCCTGATTTACATAAACTTTAGCTTCGATTTTCCGGCTAAAATAGAGTATATCGCTGAAATAGTTGGTAAATATGGTTCTTTAGATGCATTCGCGGCCGTGTTGTATCAGATATACAATCTCTCGCCTTCGGCTCGAGCTTGTATATCCGATACAACACGGCCGCTCATGTTGTATATATTACTTAAAATGCGGTAAATGGTGTTTCAGACACCTGGATCTCAAACATTTTCCAGGGGTGTATGCCCCCATGAACCCCCTAGGATTCTGTCTTCACTTTTGCAAGTTGGGCCCTTGGCACAACTTCTTCTGTGCCCTATGGCCTAGTTCTCCTTAAAGGGCAATAGCACTAAAAATTAAGTTTGCCTAATTTGAAAGAACTCGTCAAATTGTAATAGAACATCCTTTACAACTTTTTCGTATCTCTCTTCGTTTTCAAGATATTTCAATTTGTTTGATTTGTAAATGAGATGTCTCTGACGTCAGGTGTGGGGTAAAATATTTTCACATGTAGCAAAACCAGTTATATCTCTAAGTTTGTTCAGCGAAATCATTTGAAACTGTGCACATAAAAACTCCTTGCGACGCTGAACATTTCATGTTAGATATGTCCTGTAAGTGATTTTGCTCTGTATGAAAATAATTTACCCCACTCCTGATATCAGAGACCATCTCATTTACATATCAAACAAATTGAAATATCTTGAAAACGCAGGAAGATACGAAAAAGTTGTAAAGGATCTTCTATTACAATTTTATGAGTTCTTTCAAATTAGACAAACTTAATTTTTAATGCCAATCCCCTTTAACTGGGGCCTGGACTTACCAGATGCGTTTTCATTCAATATTATTTCTTCTTCCTTTTCCCTTGATACATCATCCTTCTCTGCAATACATTTTTTCGGCTCAACATAAAAACTATAGGCATGAGGGCAAGACTTGAGCAGTTTGTCATGCCTGTAAAATTGGACCTTATCGGCAATCTGCCATTTCTTCCGATCTGATAGGTCAGTGGTTAAGAAAATAACACTCGTCAAGAAGAAGAATGAATACAGTGGCGCAACTACTGGGTGGGAAGGGTGGGTAAACCCCACGGGCCCCGAGCAAAAGGAATTAATTAGGGGCCCGAGCATTTTGTGACGTCATTATTATCATGTCATGACATTATATTATTATCATGTCTTCCTCTATAATATGTGCACAGGCTATGCAGAATGGAATGAATGCAGTTATGAATCTATTCAAATAATCTGCCCACTTTAACAGATTTTGAATCGGGGTGGGAGTGCAGGAAATGCCATTTCAGAGACCCTAGATTCAAAAATTTTCCTGGGGAGCATGCCCCCCTAGAAATGCAATCACTAAATCGGAAAGGGCCCCCGAAGTAATCAATCCCACGGGCCCCCAGATGCCTGGTGATAATGTGCTATCTGTGTCTTTTATTTCCTTGTGCCAGATGATTTTAATGAGGCTAAATGTAATTTAGGTAAAAAAGGAGTCAATGCTAGTCAGCAGTCACTTGTTTATAATGTGTGGGGGTATCTCAGCGCTCATCAGAGTCTTGTCAGCGTGGTCTGAGCTTGACTGGTTTTGTGCACGCTATCTATTTAGTAGATACTTTGGGATTTCTTGCTTTTGCGCTGCGTTGACCCACCCACCCACTTCTGATAGAATGCAAAGTAGGTATATATTTCCACTGCTTTGACAGTGTGACTGGTGCCTGGAGGTGGGCTGTGGCAGGGTTGCCATGGTTAGGGGGGTGGCATACCCCTGTGGCTTGGTACCAATCCTCCAATAACGTCAATTGGTGATCTCTTTTTTACTTCAGACATAGTTTAACGCTACTCTGGCTTAAACGTTTTTTTAACGTAGCTTAAAAAGTTACTGTTCATGAACCAATGTTTTGACTCTCCAATCTAGTGTCTTCATCAGGGGTGATCGTTGTGAAGACAGGTCCCATATTTATATAGAAATGTTTTTCGAAATGGGAGAACTAGTCAGAGGGAGAAACCTCAGATGGCAAATTGGGTTAACAGTCCTACATCTGCCCATCTCTCTTAATTCATTGATGGGTGACAGTGCCAGAAACAACCATCTTCCCTTCTCATCTAAACAACTCAGAACATGTATATTTCTAAAAAAGGATACAAGGATAAACTGCTAGATTGTTTGTCTTTACAGGCTGCAACGTTTCACTGGAAGTCAGTAATGCCACAATAATTTTCTAGTAACATAATAATAGTAGGTGCAAAGTCTATGAAATCTTTATACAGTGTACATGGTATTATACATACATACATACATACATACATACATATATATATATATATATATATATATATATATATATATATATATATATATATATATATATGTATGTATGTTTTGAATCAAGTAAATTTGAGCCAGTAACTTCTCTTAATTCAGTTTTTCACGTTAAGTGACGTATTCAAAGAAGCTGTTGTATTTTTAATTTGTGTTTTCTAAAAGTTTTTGGTCGAGTGGTTGTAGTTTTTGCATTAAACTCAACTATTAAACTCATTAAATATCAACATCACTTCCATGCATAATTTCATTGTCCATATAATAAATAGAACATTACACGGTTGCTCAAAGATATGGATTTTATGTTCTCGTGGTAACAGTTGTCTTTGCCACTTGAACATAAAATCCATATCTTCTCGCCACTGTGTAATATCCCCTATATATATATATATATATATATAGGGGATATTAATTATTACTGGGGGTGCTTGGGGGATGGTCTGTCACAGGAAGAATTCAACCATGCATAAACAGATGGCATGGTGCAAATTTCAGTACAGTGTATGGTTCTGAATTTTTCCAGTAAACTGTAATTGTAAACAGGATCTAAAGCCTGGCATACACTAGAGAAAATTTCCAAAACAAGTTACCAAAACACAGTTTCAGAAACAAAAGTTTCCAGTGTGTGTTAAAAAGTTTCTGAACCAAGTTTCCTTGATAATTAGAGCACTTTATGTTTCATGAGTAAACACCACTCACTTCAATATCTTCTTGATTTTTTGCATCACTGCAGAAAATTTGCTCATGCCTGAAAAAATTGTAAAAATTAAGTTAAACTATGAAAGCTATTTGGAGAACTGACACAAACAAAATGTAAAATAGGTTACCTTGGGTCATAATTAGGTGGTTTAACTAAATACAATTTAATCTTGTATATGGTATCGTTCAATGTAATCAACCTTACATCCGGTGTTGGAAGTGAAAACTGTTCAAGAAACATTCTAAACAAAGTATTGTTTTATCCCCTTTTCGACCAAAAGGACATTTTGCTCCTTCAAGACGATAAACTAGCCAGAATTTACACCAGCTTTCATACTTTCATAATTCCAGCTTGTTCGTTCGTCCATTTTGTTTTGCAAATGTAATCCTCTACGGTTTTGTTACCCGTTAGACACTCCTGGGTAACTTACTCCTATATGCGTTTTTCACTCTGACAGTCTCAGTCTGACGTGACAAAATTCTAAAATGTTTTTAAATATTATGAAACCTATAAAGTAGGTTGTTTCATATATTTGGTAGATCGTTATTACGAGTTTTCCTAGAAAATTTTAAGTCTATAGTAATACAGTATAAAAGTATTTCGTTTGCCCCCTACCCGACCATTTTGCCCCGGGGAGCCGGGCCTCTTGTATGCAATTTGAATATAATTTACAACCTACTTATGTAAATGTCAAATGTTTTCTTATAATAGTTTAAGTTATATAGTTTTTCCTTTATTTTAACTTTTAAACGGCCAAAAGGGCCAACATTTATAGTATCGGCAGTAGGGGTTAAACGGTTTAAACCCCCCTGGTATTTTTTCCCGCCACTATGTTTTTCAACATGGAGGACTTCATCTGTGCTATCAAGACGCTTTCTGCGGATAAAAACTACCAGCAATTATCCGACGTATTGAACAAGAATACAGAACAGTTGTTGCAAAATGCGACGAACATTGACTTGGTTGTTGGAGCATTAGACCCAGAACAACACTCCTTTGCTTTTCTTGCTCTTTTGTAAGTGTACTTTTACCACTAGGTCAAACTTGAGAATGAAATATCAATTCTTTTTACGACCAGTCTTCAGACTTACTGTAGTTTATCTTTAAGAAGAGTATTAATTAAGTATTTTTATGACTTGCTTTGGTTCTTTAACGTTTTGAAACTGTACTGTATGTCTGTATGTGTAGGAGGTGTATTAAATTTAAAAAGTATAGTCAGATAAGTACAGTCAGATAGGATATGTATTTATTTATCTTATTTTATTTTATTTTATTTTACAAGATTTGCCAGATAATACACACAAACAAACAATCAACAAATATAAAGGAAATAAATAGTGATATAAAGGAAATACAAAGGCAGGGACTGACCACAGAGATTAATCTCCAATAATGGGGTCCCAAAAAATAAATGACATTTGACGTTATTTGAACATGAAAGAAGTTGAATAGAGGCACGAGCCAGGGTGCATTCCATGTAGCCTGTAGGTCACGCCGAAGATCTTTGATGTGAGTTTCAAAAGTGCTCGGCGTGCTGGTGCACAATCACACTGCGGTCGGCGCACATATACAGCCATACAACTATACAAGTCAGTGGGGGGTGCCAGCGCCGGCATTCGTCTTGACCTCCCTTGGTGCAGCACCTGAACACCAGTGGCTTATCTTCGGTGTGTGGTTGACATGGAATGCACCCTGGGGCACAAGGCAATGGCCGAGTGCCTTTACACTTTTTTCATGTTCAAATCACATCAAATGTACCTTTATAAGTGTACATATGCACAGGAGTGGTATGTTTTATTTGTTTTATAAAATATGAAGGGAAAAAACCCAACTAAAAGTGGGACAGTTTTGAAAGCTAGCTTTTCCTGCTAGGTGATGCCATCCTACTCCACGCCATTTACGTCATTCATAATCTTCATACTCTTATAAATGCACTGAGTCCAGCCAATCAGAGTGTGCATAGAGAACACCTTATTTTATAAACAAAAATTAATGTTTTCATTTGTGTACTGGTAAACATATATTATTTAGTATTAGGGTAGTTTACACTTTACCATACCCAACTCACAATTCAGTGTGTCAGGTTAGTGTACGAGCTAGGTGGTAAACACACTAGTGGGTTAGTAGTTGATGTATGGTAAACACGTTACTGGTTAGAGTCCAGAGTTTTTGTTTGCATTAGGTTGGTGAATTACTTGCATACACTAAACTGAAAAATTTTCAAAATAGTTTTAAGAGGTGAAAGATGGAATTTACATGGTCTTCCATCTCATGAAAATTATTCTTACCATTATACAAATGAAAATATTTTTTGCTCTATATAACATTGAAATAGATCCTAGTGGTTGATTTAGTAAGGTTTTGGAACATTTTGTAAGGTTTCAGTACATTTTAGAATGGTTGAATTTAATGCAGACCAAGCTGTGTAACGGAAGAAAATTCTTGTATGGTGATTAGAGCAAAAATGCACGGTGAATGACATAGGCAGTCAGGCAGTGATTGACTGCCTAAACTGGCCAGCAAAAGTACTTTGCAATAGGTTAATTTGGATTTGAGAGTATTTTTTTGAAAACATTTCAGATTCCTGAAAACTAATCTGGTTAATTGTGGAGATTTTGAGTTGCTCTACACTCAAATCCAGCAGTGTGTCAACATGTGTCCTGCTGACCAAATACAGCTATCAAAAAATCCTTGTAAGTTGAATTACATACTATACAACTGCCACTGTGGTAGCAGTATTAGCATATAGTATACAATACAAATTAGAAGTCAGAGCATGCCTCTGTTGATCAAACTGTTTGAAAAATGCAAGCCTAGACAGCATTTGTTAACAAGTCATTAAAGTGCTTATGAAACGAAAATTAAGTTTGTCTTTAATATTTGAAAGTACTTTTAAAATGACAAGTAACATCTTTTGCAGTTTTTCGTTTCCTTGCTTTGTTTTTAAGATATCACAGTTTGTTTTATAAGTGAAACCAACCAGTGATGTCACAACGTGCATAATGACTTACTGGGAAAGGTTATATTGTATCTTTTCTATTATCAGACGGAATCACTTCGAAGCAATTATGTGTGTCTGTTTTTCCCTTACAACAACAAAAATATACATTTTCAACTGATTCCATTTAGTAATAGCAAAGATATATAACCTTTCCCAGTAAGTCATTATGCACATTGTGATAAAACTAAATGTTATGCATAGTTAAACAGTCTGACAATAAAAAATTGTTACCAAATAAATAGCAACAGTTGTTGCTATGGCAACAATGACATTTCAAAATGGCTGCCAATTTAATACCCTTCAAACTAATTTAATTCGAAAAAAACTTTGGTGAACCCCCATTTTTTTTTCATTAAAACTTTTCTAGAAGTATGAGTAATCAATAGGCCAATTTAAAAAAAATTCTGTAGAACGAAATTTTTAAAAAATTAACAAACATGATTTTTCCGAAAAAAAATTGTTCGTTCAACAGAATTTTTTTACAATCGGCCTATTGATTACTCATACTTCAAGAAAAGTTTTCATAAAAAAAAATTGGGGGTCACCAAATTTTTTCTCGAATTAAATTAGTTTGAAGGGTAATTGGCAGCCATTTTGAAATGTCATTGTTGCCATAGCAACAACTGTTGCTATTTATTTGGTAACAGTTTTTGATTGTCAGAATGTTTAACTATGCATAACATTTAGTTTTATTCTTTTTTCGAATTGTTTATGCACGTGTTTTGGACTCTCAAACTTGTATTTAGTATTTAACTGTGTGGAGCCACCTTAAATAGCCATCCCTGTCTGAAGTCAACCCTTTGTTATTTTACTTTTACTGTCTAATGCCTGACAATTTTTCTCTATCTAATGCCAGATGGCAGAAATTTGGTTGATGTTTTTATTCTTCTCAATAAATAATATATAGTCAAACCAGATGTTCTCTTGCATATGACTTTGCAATATTGATATGCAATATTGCAATTTATGATTGGTGGATTTAATCAGCAACTTGCAAATGCTTTATCTCGATGGGTTGTTTAAAATATTGGTTTTAAACATCGAACAACATATAAATGTGATGTTATACTTGAAGGTAATGGCTCTGTAAACTTTATGTAGAATTTCGCATTATCAAAAGCTTGGCATTTAAAATTATTTTTGGGGCAACTCATCAAGGAATTGTGATAAAGCGTTTGCAGGTTGCTGATTGAATCCATCAATCAAAATTGCAATGTTGCGTATCAATATTGCAAAGCGAGAGAACATCCAGTTTGACTACTGTATAACATTATTTTTTAGTTTGTCAGTTATGTCATTTTCTTACTGCACAATTAGTGGAACGAAAGGAGGTACATGTACTGTATAATTTAATAACAAAATGCTATAAGTATTGTACAGGTACATGTAGGATTGATGAATTTAATTGTTTGTTTTTAAAATTCTGTTTAGCCTTTAAGGGGTATCTTAATAGTGGCCACTGCAATAACTAAAGTACAAACATCATCTTTACAACTAACATCTATCCATGCAGATCTAATGCAGGTATAGTAGTAGTACATTATAAACTGATCACAGAGCAAATTTGGTAATGGGAAGATATCAGTTACATGTATATGTAAGTTCTAAAGAAGAAAGGAAGGGGAAGGAGTTGCAATCAAAGTCTAGATCAGGATGGAAAAAAGTAGATAGGATTGAAAAGTAGAAAGGAAGAAAGAAATGTAGGTAGGTATATACTGTAGTATATAGTATAGTAGATAAGAAAGAAGAAAGAAAGGAAGGTAAGTAGAAACGATGGAGGGAAAGAGGGAAGTAGTGAAAGAGTGAGGAATGGATGGAAAGAAAGAAAGAAAGAAAGAAAGAAAGAAAGAAAGAAAGAAAGAAAGAAAGAAAGAAAGAAAGAAAGAAAGAATGAATGAATGAATGAATGAATGAATGAAACAAACGAAACGAAACGAAACGAAACGAAGGAAGGAAGGAAGGAAGGAAGGAAGGAAGGAAGGAAGGAAGGAAGGAAGGAAGGAAGGAAGGAAGGAAGGAAGGAAGGAAGGAAGGAAGGAAGGAAGGAAGGAAGGAAGGAAGGAAGGAAGGAAAAACAAAGAAAAAAGAAATGAGGGAGAGATGGCCAAACAAACAGACCGACAAATGCATGAACAAACAGACAGACAAACAGATGGACAAGCAGACAAACAGATGGGTGAACAGACACACAGATAAACAGACAGAGGGGGAGACGGTGAAAAGGAAAGAGGAATGGATGGATGGATATCTGTATTACCTACAGTACATGATAGTTTACAACTAATTGAGTTAAAAATTATTGACAAATATTATAATAATTAATTGTCAATTTGGCAATTCTACAAAAAGATTCCTAAATTCTCATTCTTGTAGCTTTGCTTGCTTGCAAAGTGTTTCAAACCTGCACTTCGGTTTCTGGAGGAGAACACTACAGACATTGTAAAAGAGGTACTGTAAGTTTGCCAGTTAATAAAGCACTTTTTATACTGCACCAGAGCTAAACAGGCAAGGTAACAGTTTTTTCTCTGTTTCAACCTTAGACTAAGTGCTTTGGTTTGTAAGTTGCGAAAGTAATTATTTTCCGCTAATAACGAAGGAGATACAATTTCTGGCCATTTGCCGATTTTTTTCATATTTGTTTACGTTTGAAAGTTACTAGTTCCACCAGAAAACGTTGAACGTTTTAAAACAAATCAATCCACTTGCGGCGTCAATTCAAAGAAATCTGTCAAAATGACAAGTTGATTGATTTGTTTTTGAACGTTCGACGTTTTCTGGTGAAACTTGCAACTTTCAAACGTAAACAAACATTAAAAAAATCGCAAGCCCAACGGTGGCTTCCAAATGGCAGTAATTTGCAAAATTTTCCTAAAGAAATACGGTATTCTCCAAGACTCTTTATTTTAGCCCCATGTAAGTGCTGGTGAACCAGTTCTAATGTCACCATACTGATGGTTTTTAGGATCCACAAAATGACTCCAAACAATTTCTCCTGTATTTTTATTATGGTGGGATGATATATACAGCCTTAAAGAAGTATGACAGAGCATTGTTCTTTTATGAAATAGTAAGTGATCCTTTATAACTTGAGCTCTATTCTACGCCATCCTGGTAAGTTCCACCGGCATTTTTACCCTCCTGGCATCTCAATTGTCATCATCGCGTCAGCATCACTCGTCATTCTACACCATCCTGGTAAATTCCACTGGATAATTTGACCGTCAAAAGTGCCGCTGGAACTTACCAGGATGGGCGTAATGCTCATTGAGAATTCTTTATTTTGTGCCACTGCCATCCATAAACCCAAACCAATCACCTCAGATAGTCTTGGGAATTTTTCGACAATGGTCCTTGGAGAAGTTTGTGGGATGCGTAGTAAAGCTCAATACGTCACTGGGCGCAGTCTTCGGAAGAGGCGGCACTCGCTCTTTGTCGTTTAGTGCTTTCCTTTGATGAAGCCGGTAATACTATTCATTACGTCTGGATTCTTTCATCACATTCTTCATTTGAGCTGGTAAAAAGGGCACACTGTCATGCCTGCTCGTTTGAGGCACGCGATCGCGCATGCGCGCCTTGTCACGCGTCCTTGAGTCATCAAAGATGTGCGTTTTGCGGCGCGTTTCGTTTGTTGTGACAGCAATATATCACGCGCCAGTTTAGAGAAAATATTCAAAAAAATCTCTCCGTGAGTGAAGCATAAGGTTTTATAGCGTAGCGGAATATCTTTATCGTAGCAAAGGTGTTTTAATGCAATGTAATGTCTTATGACGTATCTTTACATTGTAGCGGAACGTCTTACAACGTAGCGCAATGTCTTATGATGATGTATCGTAACATTGTAACGCTTAGTGAAATAATGAATATAGCTCAGTGAAACGCTAGTCCGTCTTAATCTGATCTAGCCTGCGAGCAGATGTTCTGGGACACGTAGTTTTCTCATCGCGCACCTGACTTTACAGTCAAACCCGATGTTCTTTCCCGCGAGACCTTGCAATATTGATAGCAACATTCACTTAGCAAGTTGCGAAAAATTCGCATTTTAAATATCGAACTTCACATAGTATGAAGTTCTATTGAAAGAAACAACTAACTCTTAAAGTGCCTATGTCATCCTCAGGGACTTTACAAATTTATACTAATTGGAACAGTCTGAGAAGATTTGTAATATATCTTCTCAGGCGAAAATTTCATCTTCATGGATTTTTGGCCGTTAAAGTTGACGGAAGTAACGTCAAAAGACGAATCTGTAAAGTGGTTTCCATATAGACAAATTCCTCTTTCGACGTCACTTCCGTCAACTTTAACGGCAAAAAAATCCATGAAGATGAAATTTTCGCCTGAGAAGATATATTAATTACAAATCTTCTCAGAGTGTTCCAATTAGTATAAATATGTAAAGTCCCTGAGGATGACATAGGCACTTTAAGTAAATTTCATGTTGTGTGAAGTTCGATATTTAAAATGCGAATTTTTAGCAACTTGCCAAGGAGTCGCCGTATATCGTTAGCAAGTCGACATTGCAATGTTGCTGTCAATATTGCAAGTCGCGCGGTAAAGAACATCCGGTTTGACTGTAATATAGCGAGCAATGTCCTGCGGTCTGCCCTATCTCGATATGTGATACAGTACAAATTTTTACCACTCACTGACTTTTTGTGTCTTCTCATAGGCCATCACTACTCCTGCCAGTGATATCAGTTATATTATGTTGTCTGCCTACAAGAAATTTATTCTTGTTTCTCTTTTGGAGCATGGGAAGGTATGGAATGTTCACATGAAACGAAGTCATTAGACATATGCAGTATACTGTATATTTAGTACTCCTATACAGTAGCTAATACAGCAGTTGGGATTAACCCATTCCTGCCCAGTGGCGGATCCAGGGGGGGTTATGGGGTTGCAACCCCCCCTAGCCTATTATATATGGTATTTTAATTATATTATATATAATATATAAATTGTGTTTAGTGTATAATATAGCGTATAAAAATCACTATTTCTGATCCTAATATTGTCCCCAAAATGCAGGAAATAGCATTTCAGGGTATCAGAAATCAAAAATTTTCCGGGGGGCCTACCCCCGGACCCCCCTAGAGGTGTCAACCCCCTCTTTAAAAAAATCCTGGATCCGCCCCTGCTGCCTGAGCTGGTCAAGAATTGACCCTTGGTTGTTTTACTCATTCTAACACCAAATGATTTTATTTGTCAAAGGGAGAACTCTCAGACATTCTAGGCAGCAATGGATTAATAATATTCATATTTACATATACTCAGTAAAATGCAGAGGAAAAGAGATGTTAGCGCGCTGCCTCTCACCAAAAAGTTAAGCCCAGTAGACGGGGTTAGTACTCGGATATGGGTGACCGCTTGGGAATGACCCCGTTGTCGAGCTTGGAACTCATGTGAGTAGAGTTGTAGTTGATCTCTCCTGTGCTTCGAGGGTTTTTCGCCGGGTTCTCCAGTTTTCCTCCCTCCATAATAAATCAATACCTAACATCTTAGCTGTGATCCGTGGTCTGAACTGTGTGGTATGGCGGCAGCATGGAGCGCCTTTGATATGCGTTGACACGGCCACATTGATCTGCGTCCTTCGCAATTCAGCCACTGGCTGCAAGTAAGCATGATTAGCCCCCCCAGTCCTTTATTCTTTATCCTTACAATATATAAGTTCGCCGATTTTCCTTTGTTGAGACCAAAACGAGACACAATTGACTGGCCCGAAAAAGATGGCGGCAGTACATTTAACCACAATGCTTTGCGACCTCAAATCAGCTCAAGAAACATTGTTCATCAAGCTAAGATGGATTAAGTAAGCAAGAACTTCATTCCTACCAAAAGTCGATCGTTTTAGAATCATATCTTCCAGTAATTCTGCAAAAAACAGCATTTACTGCACGCAAAGGATGGTGGTCAAGTCGCCATCTTTTTCGGTACGGTCAATTATACATAATATATATTTTTTTATTGCTGAACTCATTTTCTGGTCTGCATGCATGTAAAACTGCTAATATTGGTTGCTACAATTTAATGCATTATAATCTCATGGGTTTTATTTTTTGGGTATCTAGATCATTGGTCTCCCAAAGTACACATCTCACGTTGTGATGAAATATCTCAAGGTACAGACAGTATAACTGCTTTAATCTATGTATATGCTAATTAGTTACTGTGTAAGCTCTTCCAACCAACTGTTCACCTTGAGTTACTACCATTTGCGTTCAAGCGTTTAGCGAGTAGCTAGTTGTTTTCGAGTTTTGAAACAAACGTTGTCCAATGACAACTATACGTTTGACAGATCAAATCAATAACGAATAGGGGGTGTAACTTTCCGTTGTTATTGCTTCCGTTTCAAGTTTCAACGTTGCGTTGATATTTTCTCACCGGCCACGGCAAACATGGAATACAAAATAAATGCGTTCGGCAGGTCATATCGAGGTGAACGACCCTTATCAGATGATCTGCGTTCGCTGATCATTCCGATTCTCACAATTAAGCCAAAGATAAGTTATTCCAAGCAAACGCTGCCGTTTGAAAAGAACGATGACAAGTATTGACAACGGAAAGTTACACCTCCTATTCGTTATTGATTTGATCTGTCAAACGTATAGTTGTCATTGGACAACGTTCGTTTCAAAACTCGAAAACAACTAGTTAATTCGCTAAACGCTAAACGCTTGAACGCAAATAGTAGTAACATGGTGTTCAGCGGTATGTCAACAATGTTTGCCAACCCAATAATCAACCAAGATGGCCGACGTGACGTCATGTGCAAACGATCTATGTACGTTGACTAAGGGCGCTTTCCAATTGACAAGGTTAGACCGGTCAGTCCGGCCAGAATGGACTTGCTTTTGATTAGGACCAAATTTGCCAGTCAGACCATCCTAGGCCTCAAACGAATCATATTCCATTTAACAGGACTGACCGGTCTAACCGTGTAAATGGAAAGCCCCTATGTTCTTTAACATTATTAAGCGTTTTCCCCTTCCCCCCCCCTCCAATTTTATTGTTATAAAATCTAGCTGATTTCCTTGATGTGCTTATGAAGCGAAAAGTCTGTCTTATTTGAAAGAACACTTAAAATGACAAAGTAACATCTTTTGCAGTTTTTCATCTCCTTGCTTCGTTGTTGAGATATTCAGGTTGTTTGATATGTAAATGAAACATCTTGACATTGTTTCTCCGTGCAATAACTCATTATGCGCATGTGATGTCAAGATGTTTAATTTGTATATCAAACAAGCTGAAATATCTCAACAACGAAGCAAAGAAACGGAAAAATACAAAAGATGTTACGTTGTCATTTTGAGTGGGTTTTTTTCCCAAAGAAGACCGACTTAATTTTCGCTTCATAGGCACTTCAAAATCTGATGTACCTCGTTTTATTTTTCTCTTTATAGCCACTGAGTCTACCATATCACGACCTTGCAGATGCGTACGCCACAAGAAATCCATCAAAAATCTCGGGCATTGTGGAAAAACACGTAGACGTTTTCACAACGGTTTGTTGTTCCTACTTTCTGGTATTTTAAATGACTAATTATTACCCAGGTTCCCACTTCCAAATGTTACTCTTGACTTACAGTGTATGATAATGTCATTTTTAAATATTTTTTTCTAGGATACGAACATGGGTTTAGTAAAGCAAGTTGCCACGTCTTTGTACAAAGTCACTATAAAAAGACTTACTAAGGTATGTAGGATAGACTGCAGTTTAGCGGACACCACTCGTCCGCTGACCGCCTGAGAAGGTGTCTAGGGTCAGGGTTTATGGTGGAGTTGAGCCTTCATTCTCAAATTCATGAATAATTCATGAGCTAATTAACCAATAATAAAGGCCCATTTGATCACGAGATGGCATTTGGATATCCCAGTGAAACACCTTCAACTACAAAGTATTTCAATAGATTTTTTCTGCATACGTAATTAAGATATTTGATGAAAGTCACTAGTGATCTTCCTCAAATATCTTAATTACGCATGCAAAGTCATAGTCATCCCAACACAAATTCACACTCAAAATTGCTGTTATTTATTGATTCACTTCTTGTTGTCTACAACAAATGTAACATTACATCCACTAAATACACACTTCTCAAGATTAATACCACGGACCAGTACATACACTTTTCTCGCGAGGACTTTCTCCAGTTCGGACTCATTTGAGAAGTCATATGAACAACTCGAGCTCGTGTCCCACCGGGGTATCCAAACACTCGAAAACAATTCACAAAAACACTCGCGCTAGGCGCTCGTGTATTCATACATTGTTTTCTCGTGTTTGGATACCCCAGTGAAACACTCGCTCTCGTTGTTCATATATTACGTCTTAGTGTTTGACACTGGTGTCACTAAGCTGCAGTTGTACCGGTCAGAGCACTGTACTACTGTACCATGGACAGTTTGGTTTTAAAATGCGTATACTATATTCTAACACTCAGAATTATCTTTGACTATAAAGTTTATCAGAACACTAAATACATTATGGTCCTTTAAGCTTATTTTGCAGTATGTAATGTTTAGACTTTTTTTGTATAAGGTGAATTGAATATAATCAATTTAGCATGAAAATAATTGTGTTTGGGTGTAGACGTCTGGTTTTTTCGTTGTTAACTTTTTAGACATTCCTAACGCTGTCATTAAGTGACATGACCAATAGGGTTGGACTTAGCAGTACTGAAGAAGCCGAACGCTATGTTTTACAAATGGTGAGCTTCGTGATTGTGTTTGTTCGTCACTTTTATCTAATACAGTACAACATTGTGTATGGTTGACAGCGCAACATTGTGTATGGTTGACAGCGCAACATTGTGTATGGTTGACAGCGCAACATTGTGTATGGTTGACAGCGCAACATTGTGTATGATTGACAGCGCAACATTGTGTATGGTTGATAGCGAAACATTGCATGTGTATGGTTGATAGCGCAACGTTGTGTATGGTTGACAGCGAAACACTGTGTATGGTTGACAGCGAAACACTGTGTATGGTTGACAGCGCAACATTGTGTATGGTTGACAGCGCAACGCTGTGTATGGTTGACAGCCCAACATTGTGTATGGTTGACAGTACAACATTGTGTATGGTTGACAGCGCAACATTGTGTATGGTTGATAGCGCAACATTGTGTATGGTTGACAGCGCAACGCTGTGTATGGTTGACAGCACAACACTGTGTATGGTTGACAGTGCAACACTGTGTATGGTTGACAGCGCAACACTGTATGGTTGACAGCGAAACATTGTGTATGGTTGACATCACAACATTGTGTATGGTTGACAGCGCAACACTGGTTGACAGTACAACGTTGTGCGTCCATTGCTACCTGGTTTAAGTTTTCACAAGTCCCTTTTAATTATCTGTATGTTCTAGATTCAGGATGGTGAGATCTATGCGTCAATAAACCAAAAAGATGGTATGGTTTCATTCCAGAGTAACCCAGAAAAATACAACGATCCTAAGATGCTAAAGCGATTAGACGAACAGGTCAGCGTGTACCATTCACCGCAATCTTTTCTGAATTTTAGATTTAGATTTATTAAAATTCAATACATATCAATTATATATTACAAAAACAATTGAATGTATTAGGGTATACCATAAACAGAATTCAAGATTCCCTCAAGAATGGCCACCCGATTATAAATACAGCATATGATATAGTATCAAAGAACATCAAACATGCAAAAATAAAAATAAGAATAATAATTACAATTATATTACAACAAGTATAACTAAGAAAACTAAGGATTAAAAGCAATAGGAAAGAGCTTAAAGTAATACTTATAATCAACCTCGTGACCTAAGATAAGCCGAGAAGCTCGGAGATATGAAGATAAATGAGATATGACAAAAGGCAAACGGATGGACGAATGAACGAACGTACATACATATGCACGAACAGGCAGACAAAAATAGATGGACAGGCAGATCGATGGCCGAACAGCCGGACAGATGGATGAATAGAAAAACAGATAGACGAACAAACAAACAAACAAACAGACAAATAAACAAACAAACAAACAAACAAACAAACAAACAAACAAACAAACAAACAAACAAACAAACAAACAAACAAACAAACGAACAAACAAACAAACAAACAAACAAACAAACAAACAAACAAACAAACAAACAAACAAACAAACAAACGAACAGATGGACAGACGGACGGACAGACAGATAGACAGACAGACAGACAGACAGACAGACAGACAGACAGACAGACAGACAGACAGACAGACAGACAGACAGACAGACAGACAGACAGACAGACAGACAGACAGACAGACAGACAGACAGA
Source organism: Paragorgia papillata (assembly GCA_035771165.1). Taxonomy (NCBI): domain Eukaryota; kingdom Metazoa; phylum Cnidaria; class Anthozoa; order Scleralcyonacea; family Coralliidae; genus Paragorgia; species Paragorgia papillata. The sequence goes on along the minus strand of JAWNZC010000250.1, from coordinate 2,021,866 downwards.
CAGACAGACAGACAGACAGACAGACAGACAGACAGACAGACAGCCAGCCAGCCAGCCAGCCAGCCAGCCAGCCAGCCAGCCAGCCAGACAGCCAACCAACCAACCAACCAACCAACCAACCAACCAACCAACCAACCAACCAACCAGACAACCAGACAGATGGTCGAACAGACAGACAGAGACAAATAGACCGATGGACGGACAGACAGATATATGGACAAACAGATAGATGGACAAACAGACAGATAGACGAACAGATGAACGAACAGACACGAACGGACAGATAGACAGACAGTCAGATAAAACAACCTGAATAAGTACAGAATGCGTGATTTTTCGTACTTGACGTTAAACTCGGCCTTTCCATTATTTTAGCAGCCTCAAACGTGCTAAAATTATTCTGTTTTGTTTTCGTTGGTTGTTTAGATTCGTGCTTATCAATGCCTTGATGAGAAACTTCAGGCTATGGATACTTCTTTGGCGCTTAATCCTCAGTATGTTCAAAAGGTAAAATTGTATTCAGTTTTACTTGCGGTTTTATAGCGTTTCGTAAGTTTTTGTGAAGAACACCAAGTATCTTAAACTCAAATCATCTGCGGGCCAAATTGGTTGAAGAAAGGAAATTCTATGGACACGTGACGACGAAGGACCACACAACGGACAAATGACTTACAACACGTGACGACGAAGAACTGCACTAATAATTAAACCCGAACGTTGTTATTGGATGACTGCTTCATTATACAGAAAATACAATACGTTCAGTGACCGTGAAATTAGACAAATTGAACAAAACCATAGAACAATGACTTTTGCCGAGTTTCCAAATCATCTCCCTCCACTAACTATGATTGTATAGAGGCCGACAAAAAACAATGACAAAAACTCTTCTTTATATAAGATCTTTATAGCATCATCTAACTTTTGCTCGAGCGCGTTTGAATGATGCTACGCCAGAATGTACACCGTGGGAAGATCAAATTTGGTTGGCCGCTGCAAAACGTAGAACGTTAATGCAGCCGATTCGTGCAATAAACAGATACACACTCGTGCCATTGAGGGAATTAGTAAAATTTCTACAATGTAATCATATTGAGGGCCTGATGAAAGGTGTTTGCGGGCCGTTGCCCGTTGGACAGTTCCCCGCCCGCGGTGCAGGAGTTTGAGACCCATGTAACTCAACCTCGTCCCCAGGGCGTTCGAGAGGCGAGAGAACGCCCTTGGCAAAGGCTGGATTTTGGCGGAAGCACGTTAAGATATCACGTTCAGCATACTCGAAGGATCAAAGACTCGGTAATAGTAAAATACTTTGTCTGCTTTTCACAGTTCGCTTACACGGACTCTGTTTTCAGCTAGCCTGCGGGGTAGAACGAATATCTTGCGGGTAAACGTCATCAATACACGGCCAACAACTCACTTGAGCCAGCACGCACGTGGACTGCGAACTGCCCCATGAAAGTGGCCGATTTTCTATGCGATTTCCGATCGTGTTTCAGGTGGCGGGAACATTTTCCAAATACATTGGAATATTTTGTCACGTGATCTTCAGCCATTTTCCGCGTGTTCTCACAAACGCCCTGGGGACGAGGCTGAGAATAGTGTTTTACTTTGTTTGGTATAATAGTTGATAATTTTTTTTTAGACTCTTGGGGTCGGCTCACACTTTGACGACGAAGGGTTAGGAAGAATGAAACCTGATGAAGGAATCCTATGAAAGACTTGAAATGGAAAGATGGCTGCCTTGTAAAATCAGGTGAACGTTGAGTGTGAAATAGACTTGCAATCGAACACACATTTGTAGGGTCAACGCGGCACAGCGACCCAACAACTGACATTGACACACGATTCCATCATTCAGGATTAGGTATACTCCAGTGAACTCCATTCTCCACATCTGGAACTCTGCTAAACGTCGCACAATAGACGAATGTAATTCAGACGAATTTAATTGTTTGAATTTTATTCGACGAAACTGCGACGTATAACTCGATTAAATTCGACAAAATAATTAAATTCGTCTCTGCAGTTGAATTCATCTGAGTCAGACGGATAATGCGTGTTCGAGTTACCCGACGAATTATCGTCGCATCGAATAAAATGTTTCTCTTCCGTCTGTGACAATTCGGCGTCATGTTTTCAAGAAGTCGTTTTCAGGCTCGACGAGTCCAAGTAAAAATAATTAAATTCGACTGAAATTCGACGTTTAACTCGACGTTGCATTTGCGTCGCATTACCGACGAAGTTAATTCGAATTAAATTCGTCGATTGTGCGACATTTGGCGCAGGCCTAAAGCCGTAATCAAACGAGAACGCAAGTCATCGCAAGTTAGCTTACGATGACTTGCGATGCCACCAGTCAAACGTCGGCACAAGTCGTCGCAAGTTCTGCACTTCCGCTAGTTCCCACGTCTTTTCGCTAGTTCTCATGGTAGTTTCTATGGCGACGGAGCACGAAAGACTTGCATCGACTTGTGTTTTGTGTTGAAACGTTTCGCAAGCTCTCGCAGGTTGAAGAAAACTTGCGATGAAATTTGAACAAAATCAAATTAGTCGCAAGCTAACGCAAGTCACCGCAAGTCATCGCAAGCTGGCGGTCAAACGAGACACAAGCAAGCACAAGCTAAAACTTGCGATGACTTGCGTTCTCGTTTGATTAGGGCTTAACAGTCTAACTTCAGTCATTATCACGCTTCAGAAAGTCGTCACTAAAATGGATGGCTCAAAAGGAGTCTCCCAGTTTTTCTGCGGCTTTTCCAAAATATGTCGTAAAATTTATTTTTTTTCAAATTTTTCGTCAAGCTTTACTGAATCTCAAGATCTAACCTAACCACAACAAAAACCCTAGCCCTAGTCAGAAATCTGGTTTACCGCCTAGGTTTTTGGAAAAACATATTTGACGACATATTGTGGAAAAGCCGCGGAAAAACTTGGAGGGTCATTCTGGGTCATCCTTTTAGTGACAACCGCTTCTTCGAAACTGAAGTCAGGATTTTCATATATCACGTTGGATATAGTCTCCTAAGTTGTGTGTTACCTTTTGACCGCGTAGGAAACAGCTTGCAGGGAAACTGAAGCGATGTAAAGGCTCTTTTCCACTCATCGCAGAAACTAGTTCGCAGCTTGCTGCGAGTACTTAATATATCTCATTAAAAAGAACTCACAACGAGAAAACACGCACTGTGAGTTGTTTTTATTAGATGCAAACACTCTGGTTTTTGCGATGACTGGAAAAGAGCCGTCTTAAGCCGGTTTTCCACTAGGCGATTTTTTTCGCGCGAAGCGACTTTCTTTTGTTCGAATTCAATAGATTTCTGATTAGTTCCAGCTCAGAGCTCAAAAGACAAAAGAAAATGCCGCTTCGCGCGAAAAAAGTCCAGCTTTAGACTATGTGCGCACACGGTAACGTTTCCGAGCGTTTTCGTATTGTTTACTGTTGCCAAGGGAATCGAATACAATTGGCTCATTTCTTGAAACAATACGAAAACGCTCAGAAACGTTACCGTGTGCACATAGCCTTAAATATACCCTGCGAGCAGAGCCTCCTGTATCCTTGCGAGGCGAAGGAAAGGAGACTGCCGAAATTGTGTATTTTTTTATTTGAGCATGCGTGACGGTTGCCCGGATACAATTTAATTTCCATGTACAGTGGTGCTCAGTTTGTCTTAAATTCACGTTTTCATAACGGAAATACAGGATTTCGGCAGTCTCCTTTCCTTCGCCAGCCTCGCAAAGGATACAGGAGGCTCTGCTCGCAGGGTGCCTTAAATATAGCGGACTTCACTTTCTGGCCTGGAGTTAGCGCTCCAGTTATGAAAATTGTGAGACAAGTTAGACGGACCATTACAGCGTGCAACATGCTGTGGAATGACTAAGATTGCTGTGAGACAGGATTGTTACAAAGTGTTTTGTTAAAAAAAAGTGTTTAGTTGAATTGGTTAAAAGAAAATAAGCGCCTCCCCCCCTCGTTTAAGCGCCTTCTTTCGAATAAGCGCCCACCTTTTTGTTCGAAATTTAGGATAAGCGCCCGGCGCTTTAATATTCGAGAAACTACGGTACTTATTTAGTATAGTCAACTGATGTAGTAAAGTCAAAACAAATTTAATTATTTATGTGTCTGCGGCGGTCGGTGGACCAGCGCACGGCTAATTTCATTAAAGCCTGGTTTCCATATAGCCATAAGAGCCGGCGGCATGGCTGCGGCAAGGGGCGATGGTCCAATCATAGACAGTTTTGAATTAGCCAGCAATAAAAAGCTGCGGCAAGGGGCGATTGGACCATTGCCTCTTGCCGCAGACCGCAGCCATGCCGCCGACTCTTACGGCTATATGGAAACTAGGCTTTAAGAATCCTTGCCACCAGTTTAGATAAGTCGCAGGCCAAGGCAGTGATTTCACCGGCGGCTCTTTACAGCTATACGAAAGCCAAGCTTTATGACATTATTTAACTAATTCATGAATAGATTTCACTTCACTATTATAGACCCTGTTTTTTCAGAGTAAATCGTCATACAGATAGATGTTTAGTTGGCATTATGGGAATTCTCGCTTCTGACAACCAATATCAGTTTTTGCCCTAAAACGTTTATATGTATTTATAAATTTTTAATTTATTATTGAGTCGGTTTTCTTTGTTCTTTCGAGGTCTTTATATCGCATAAAGTCCTTGAATAATAATTAGAAGCGAAACGAAGAAAAAAACAAGGAAAATCTTTGTCCAAGGTGGAAAAAAAAAGACAAAACTTTGTTGGAAAACCTCCTCAATACTAAATTAAGTAATAGATAAATCCCGAGAACGAGGGATGTATGCTATATAAAGACCCGAGGACGCGCATACATCCCTCGTTCTCGGGATTTATCTATTACATATATATATATAAATATATAAATCAAAGAAGCTGCACGAACTCGAGCTTCACGAAACATTTATATCTTAATCAAAGAATTAAAACTCTTCACATTTCAACTATTTTACTACGTTTCGGGGCAAGCCCCTTTATCAAGTAATACAGAAGTCAGTAGCCTACTTGTATTTATAATAATTATCCTTACTTGGAATTTGTGATTAGTAAGGATAATTATTATAAATACAAATAGGCTACTGACTTCTGTATTACTTGATAAAGGGGCTTGCCCCAAAACGTAGTAAAATAGTTGAAATGTGAAGAGTTTTAATTCTTTGATTAAGATATATATATATATATGTCAGTCCATGCAGCCTGAAGCTCACGCCGGCCTAGGCTGTGTCCACACGTATGCGTTTTCATAGCGTTTTTATATTGTTCTCGGTCCTCAGGGGAGCAGAAAACAATGGTCTCATTACCTGAAACAATATGAAAACGCTAGGAAAACGTATACGTGCATGTGGATGGGGTCCTAATCTCAGGTCGCCTGCTAGACCGAACTGAAGCACTTTCACATCTCAAAATAGAATTATATTGTCTGGAGACCGGAGACGCAGCGAACATCAAAGCGGTTAACAATGAGCTACAATTTAGGTTGAGGGTGGCAAATAAGGTGCACAATATTTTGTTTTACGTTCATTATTATTTATCATTATACCAAAAATACAATGTGGTCAGCAAGCGTTAAGGTGAAATAAGGTGCACAAACGTGAACAAAAACCTAGAACAAAGACTTCGGCCACGTTTCCAGACCATTTATTTCTAGGGACTATGGTTGTTTTAAATGAGATTGGTGTTAAACCCACATAAAATAATGATTCTCCGGCGGCGGTTACAAGCTGTAATGCAATTGACACATCACAAATCTAAATTTGGTGCTGTTTACATGAGCCCGGCATGACTCGTGTCACGAAATTCTCTCCTCAGCCACAAAAAGAGATTTTAATCAACGTTAGGATTAGTTTACATCTAAACTAAACCAATTCTTCTTTGTAAATTTAGTTTACGCGAGTTTCAAAACCACAGTGAGATCCTAATCAATCGCGTGTGCCCAGCCCTAAGTTCAGGGCGACCTCATGTAAACACCCCCAATAGTATGTTCAATATTTCATCAATTTTTTACACTCAAATTTTCAAGCAGTTTAGTATTACACAAAAAGGAAGAAAAAAACAGAAATGCCTAAAGCAAATACAAATTTGAATATGACACTGAATAAAAGTTCAAAACGAAAAGTTTTGGGAAACATGGGAATCTGGGTTTTATAGGTACTGCTACATTCGTGACGAGTTGGCGGTAAATTATTAATGCGAGCATATTCCACCTGTTATTGATTTATACAAACAATTCATTGGGTCTAGATAGGTATCACAAAATCTGAGTCGTTCCTGATATATCTTATAATGATGTCTTTTTGATGTTATATGCATGTATTTTATGCGAAATACGATTCCTCGGGACACGTGAATTGGCCAAGCGTTCTTTTTAGGTGGTACTGAGGGGAAACCCGCTATCTCGAACTCTCAAGGAAGGTAAAGAATACAGTGAAACCTCGCCATCTGGGAAACATGGGAATCTGGGTTTATAGGTACTGCTACATTCGTGACGAGTTGGCGGGAAATTATTAATGCAAGCATATTCCACCTGTTATTGATTATACAAACAATTCATTGGGTCTAGAAAGGTATCACAAAATCTGAGTCGTTCCTGATATATCTTATAATGATGTCTTTCTGATGTTATATGCATGTATTTTATGCGAAATACGATTCCTCGGGACACGTGAATTGGCCAAGCGTTCTTTTTAGGTGGTAAAGAATGAATGTCCAAGTCCTATATTTGGTCAGCGCTGTCCTGGTTATTTCTTTTCCAGGTGAGTTGTCTTATACTACGTTTCAGTCTACTATTAGACATATATATATATATATATATATATATATATATATATATATATATATATATATATATATATATATATATATATATATATATGTAAGTAGTTTTTTAGCGCTACCTTGCGAAACTACAGGGGAAACTCGCTATCTGGAACTCTCAAGGAAGGTAAAGAATACAGTGAAACCTCGCTATCTGGAACTCTCAAGGAAGGTAAAGAATACAGTGAAACCTCGCTATCTGGAACTCTCAAGGAAGGTAAAGAATACAGTAAAACCTCGCTATCTGGAACTCTCAAGGAAGGTAAAGAATACAGTAAAACCTCGCTATCTGGAACTCTCAAGGAAGGTAAAGAATGCAGTGAAACCTCGCTATCTGGAACTCTCAAGGAAGATAAAGAATACAGTGAAACCTCGCTATCTGGAACTCTCAAGGAAGGTAAAGAATACAGTAAAACCTCGCTATCTGGAACTCTCAAGGAAGGTAAAGAATACAGTGAAACCTCGCTATCTGGAACTCTCAAGGAAGGTAAAGAATACAGTGAAACCTCGCTATCTGGAACTCTCAAGGAAGGTAAAGAATACAGTAAAACCTCGCTATCTGGAACTCTCAAGGAAGGTAAAGAATACAGTGAAACCTCGCTATCTGGAACTCTCAAGGAACGTAAGGAATACAGTAAAACCGCGCTATCTGGAACTCTCAAGGAAGGTAAAGAATACAGTAAAACCTCGCTATCTGGAACTCTCAAGGAAGGTAAAGAATACAGTGAAACCTCGCTATCTGGAACTCTCAAGGAAGGTAAAGAATACAGTGAAACCTCGCTATCTGGAACTCTCAAGGGAGGTAAAGAATACAGTAAAACCTCGCTATCTGGAACTCTCCAGGAAGGTAAAGAATACAGTGAAACCTCGCTATCTCTATTTGAATATAAATTTTTGACTTGTACTGTGTACTTATGTATCACAGTAAACGTCAACTAGAAATTGAAATAAACTGGACATTTTAAAACAAAAAAGCAGTAATACGTTGTAGTGACATTTTACAACCTGAAATCGGGATACTTTCATCGCATCAATTAATAAAATCTACAAAATAAACGGAACAAATTTGTCATAGCAACCTAACGTATACTTCTTATCTCAAAACAAAAAATATTGTTTTTGTTAAATGTGCAGATGTATCGGGTAGCTCGAGTTTAACGAGTGTTGTAGGGATTGATTTTCGGGGTATTTTACTCGGCAAAAATTTCTGAGTTCCTGGGGTTTGGTTGAAAATCTTTTGGGTTTCAATGCAAATGAATTCTGGTTTGATATATATATATTTGGTAGTTTGTTGTGATATCCACTGCTTGTGTACGTTGCAGCTGTTGCGTGTATAACATTGCTGAGATGGGCTATATTTAACAAATAGATTCCATTTTGCCGTTGTCTGTTCAGTTATAGATGCACAGATGACTTTCCTTCTTTCTTTTCTCCTTTTTTTTTTTTTTCTTTCTCTCTTTCCTTCCCTTCTTTTTCCTGTCTTTTCTTTTCCTGTCTTTTCTTTTCTACTCTCCTTCCTCCTTCTTTCCTTCCTTCCTTCCTTTTTTTCCTTCCTTCATTTTCTTCCTTCCTTTCTTTCCTTCTTTTCTTTCCTTCCTTCCTTTTCTTCCTTTCCTTCCTTCCTTCCTTCCTTCCTTCCTTCCTTCCTTCCTTCCTTCCTTCCTTTTCTTTCTTTCTTCCTTCCTTCCTTCCTTCCTTTTCTTTCTTCCTTCCTTCCTTCCTTCCTTCCTTCCTTCCTTCCTTCCTTCCTTCCTTCCTTCCTTCCTTCCTTCCTTCCTTCCTTCCTTCCCTTCCCTTCCTTCCTTCCCTTCCTTCCCTTCCTTCCCTTCCTTCCCTTCCTTCCCTTCCTTCCCTTCCTTCCCTTCCTTCCCTTCCTTCCCTTCCTTCCCTTCCTTCCCTTCCGTCCCTTCCTTCCCTTCCTTCCCTTCCTTCCCTTCCTTCCCTTCCTTCCCTTCCTTCCCTTCCTTCCCTTCCTTCCCTTCCTTCCCTTCCTTCCCTTCCTTCCCTTCCTTCCCTTCCTTCCTTCCTTCCTTCCTTCCTTCCTTCCTTCCTTCCTTCCTTTTCTTCCTTCCTTTCTTTCCTTCCTTTTCTTCCTTTTCTTCCTTTTCTTCCTTAAATAACCTTTTATAATTATAACAAATTATGTCAACACGTTTGTTTTTAGGATTAAATTCATCTGTGATCAACTGTGGCTTTGAATATGAAAATCTGTGTGGTTATGTGCAAGATCCGACTCTTGAAAGTTTTACAAGGCGAAGTGGACCGTCTACAGGCCGGTCAAACGGAAGTGGACCAGCAACAAGCGTTGAAGGTCGGATGATCAGTTCTTGTTACCGCAAAATGTTTTCTTTTTCAAAATTTCTTTTTTGCGCATTTTTGGCACCTATCCTCCAAAGTATTAACGAGAAGTTACCATTGGGTTTTCTCCGTATCGGCACTTTAACTGCTAGGTAATCTCTGTTTTAGGTCAATGGTATATGTACATTAAAGGTTGGATGTCAACTCGTGCCTTTGCAAGACTGGAAAGCCTTGAG